>JAFELO010001480.1:136727-158435 GCA_017140195.1 Eumaeus atala
CAACACACCACATAACACACAGGCCCTAAATGGGCCTACAATTCCCTGAGCCAAAAGCCAGGATGGCAACCCGCAATTTCATTGCGGCCCCGTTACCGAAGAGAAAGTCGTCCCCTTGCGATCCAACCCGGGTTATGAGGTTCGCCTCGATGCCCGTAACCCCCCACAGTTTCTGTGGACCAGCAGTGGCCGTCTTCGACTGCCAAGCAGTCTTTCAATGAAACTACTCTTTAGGAGAGAGTACCAAAATATTAACAGAGGAAGGATACACCGTTTCAGAGCAATTGAATTCAAGAATGGACATGGAACCACACTAACGTTAGAGCTAACTGTACAGTTAGCTCTAACATCTAGACATCGGGTTATTGATAGAGATAATCTCTCCACTCAGGCAATATTATCCGTATAACAAATGTATCGATTGATAGGTCTAATATGGTCACATCAAGATAATTTTGATAAAATTCTTAAATTGATGTCTGTATAATTTTTTACTCTGCTTCTGTCACAAGCAGAACTACATACAACCTACTTATAATCTGCACTTACTTCAAAAATGTAGAATTTTCCAAATTATATTGATACAGTAAATCTCTAATCATCATCATTTCATCATGATTATTTTAATCTTTTTAATGTGGTGGTTTCATCTAGGTCAATTTTTTTTCCCTTTTTAGTGCCATAGTTTAAATTTGTTGCGGAGGCGACAGCTGATTTTCAATCATTTAGACTAAACTATATATAGGCATATTTTTATATTTTTGAGTGAGAATCAGAATTTAGTCCCAAATCGCCTTTAATGTGTCTAGAAATAGGTACTTCCTAACTCCTAATCATTAAAATCTTCCATGATAATCATCGCGGCGACATGAAACGATGTGTACGTATCTACCACATGTCTGAATAACGAAAACGAACTAATATTATTGTGCATATAAACTTTCTTAGGGGTCCAATTATCAGATCCTGACTTCGTAGTGACGTACTCCTTCTTTGCGTTTACCCTCTGACTCCTTACCTAAAGAACCTGAACCTTTTAACAGATTAATATGAAAATATAGGTACAAAGTAATAAGTATGTGCATACAAAAAAAAAAAAAAAAAAACATCTTTTAGCAAGCTCTCGCCCACATTACTACCGCCATAAATAACATCTTCAGTGTCACGTTTCATGCGGTTTTATGAGTAGCCGGTGACCCACTGGGGGAGGGGGGGAAGGAGGGTAACACATCACCATAATAATTATGTGGATGTTCGTGGGTATCGGTAGTCGTAAAAGGGCTTCGATTGCTCCCTTGCCCCCCTATATAAAAAAAGAAATGTCTTGTGTTGCAGATGTCTGACATGTGGCCTGGCTGCTCCCTTACGCCTATGCCTTAAACATTAACTGACGATTATTCTGTTTTCGTATATTTACGCGAATGTTATTCATTGTTGTGCCTCTTTAACGGATTTTATAGCGTTCCTTTACACTTCCTTGTGAAATGAGACAGAATCATGAACGAATATGCCAAAAATCCTTGTGCGGTCCTGCTATACAATAATTGTAAAAATATGTTAGATATAAATAATAAATGAATGAGAACATATGAAGCAATAACATGTAACATCCAGGATTGTCTGGCTAAAGACAATGTTACGAAGGAAGATTCAGAGGCAATAAAACAAGATGTATCAGCAGCCTTACGATGAAGTACTGTACCGAAACTGAATATTCCCAGAGAACAGTACAATGCGTTAAGAAACCTGCGCAGTAAACCAGAGTTGACAATGCAGATAAAGGAAATGCTATTGTCATAATGGATACGTCCGACTACAACGATAAAATTCAACAACTTTTATCGGATGAGAAAACCTACAGAAAGGTCAAAACTGACCCCACCAATAAAGTTCTAAAAATCACCAGTGATCTTGTCGAGAACTATTGGGATACACTGAATTTGGACATTAACTTCCTAATACCTTCATATGCTAAATCCCCTAAACTGTATGGGCTACCAAAGATACACAAATTAAATGCTCCACTACGTCTGATAGTAAGCCAGATTGATTCACCTACTTATAGATTGGTACAACATGTGGCAAGAGTGTTGTCACCACTACGTGGTCAGACCAGCACTTTTGTAAAGGATTCTTATCATTTTGTTGAAGAGATCAAACAGCTACGTCTCAATGAGAATGAAACGATGGTGAGCTTTGATGTACAGTCTCTTTTCACATGCTTGCCAATAGAAGAATGTATTGCAGTGGTGTCAAGAAAGCTTAACGATAATAATTTGCCGTCGGAATATCAAGAACAATTGAAACACTACCACACTTCTGGCTATATGTTGTGGAATGATCAATTTTACAACCAAGTAGATGGAGTCGCAATGAGATCACCCGTATTTCCCGTAGTTGCAGATATATTTATGGAACACTTTGAAGAGGCTGCCCTTCAAACAGCACCTATAATACCAAGATTCTACAAGCGATACGTCGATGATACATTTACGATACTACCAAAGGATAAAGTACTTATATTTTTGAACCATCTAAATTCTATTAATTGTAATATTTTACAACTGTTTTCAGTTTACGATGGAGTTAGAAACCAACAATTCATTGGCTTTCTTGGATGTTTTGATAATCCGCAATCCGAATAACACTCTAGGTCATTCAGTGTATAGGAAACCGACCCATACTGATAGGAATTCGAATGGTGATTCACACCACCATCTAATACAACTAAGTACTGTTGGAAAGTCCTTGGTTCAAAGAGCTCGAGGCATTTGTGACGAACAACACCTGGGTGCCGAACTTCGGCATGTCAAACAAGTACTGATTAATAATAAGCTTCAAATGCTACGTCTACATCTCAAAAATAGACTGAAACCGGCCATAATTGAGCGAATACCGCTGGTACTTCCGTACATGTAGGGGGTCACCGATAAGATTGGCTACATCTTTAAGTGTGCTTCTTTTAAAACTTTCTTCAAGCCGCCAAAAAAAGATAAGTCAGCTCTTACCACCGGTAGAGCCTCAGGTCCCCCTACAGGATGCAGGAGTATACAAACTCGATTGCGACTGCGGGCTTTCATACATAGGTCAAACAAAGAGATCAACAAGAATACGCGTTAAAGAACATTTTGCAGATGTTTAACATCGTCATTCTACCAAGTCTGCAGTTTATTAACATGTACAAGGTAACGCCCGCCATTATATTAGATTTGACAAACCCCAAATCCTCGCGAAAGAGTCTCGATTCCGTCCAAGGATGATTCACGAGGCGATTGAAATTAGAAAGCACCAAATATTAACAGAGAGGATGGTTGGGTCTTACCATCTGCTTAGGATCAGGTGATAAATATAATTAAGTCAAAAACAAAAAATGACTCATCACAGGTGCCTAACCTAATTAACAGGTATTTTATTTTATTTTTTTAGCTCTTAACTTTCGTTCCTTTTCAGCTTATTTATGTATCTGTTTATTTATTTAAATATAAATTATTTTTTTAACAACTTATTAACTATAATTATTAAGTTTGTAGTATATATAGTAGTGTATATACTAAAGTAATTGTAATTATATTATATTTATTGAATATTTGTATATATTTATATTCAAATATATATTCAAATATAAATATATATTTATATATATATATATGTATGTATATATATATATATTATATATTAATTATCATATTTAACTTATATATATAATATTCTCATCCATTTATTATTTATAACTCTTAACATATTTTTACAATTTATCGTATAGCAGGGTAGCACAAGGATTTTTGGCATATTCGTTCATGACGGTGATTCTGATTCATTCCACAAGAAAATCTAAAGAAACGCGATAAAATCCGTTAAAGGGACACAACAATGACAATTATTCTATTTATTTCTTCCGATACAACGGTTAAACCGATTTAAAAACGAGATTGAAATTGTAAAAAATCGGTTACAAATCCAACCGAATCATGGACTATTAGGATGAATACAAGATACAACGAATCAAGGTCTAAAACGAGGTCACGTAACTAATACGTGAAAAACGGTCACCCTGGGCCCTTTTTTAAAACCGCTATTTCACCGACTGAGGCATTTTTTCCAGAAATCCTTTGTTTTCGGATACCAGATAGAGGTTTCAAAATCTGCTTGTATGCCTAGCTCTGCGTTCATCATTCAGTAAGTAGCTGACAGTCAGTATGAGCAATCGTCTTATTTTGATGTTTCTATCCTGACTAAAACAATACCATAAAATATATTCGCAAAACTACGTTTGCTTATAGCTGCACTACATTCCTATCAGTTTATTGATCGAAGCCGAGACGAAACGTCCCGACCTACTAGTGATAACTTCAGCTTCACGCCACGATATTGCTAAAATAACATATTGGGCCATCCAAGTAACGGGCAATTTATTAAATTTGTTTTGGCTATTTGCCAGCTAGTGTCTGGGGTGAGATGCCGCCGAATCATCTCCACAGTTCGCGTAGCACTTGTATGCTACTATTTTTAGTACGTGGTTCGAAATATACAATTGTAATACATAAACAGTAACCTTTTCTTTTTTTTCTGACGCGGAGAATCGCTTTTTACGCACCTTCACTGGCCCTGGATGAGGTCCAGTGTCTGCGCTCACGGCATATTACAGTAACAATAATAATAAATTTTATTAGTGAGGTAAAAAGACCCAGTGCCAAGATAGTGCCTAATACTCACAAAAACTTCGGTGTCGCATTTCGTGCAGTTTGTGAGGTGTGCAGGTGGCCCACTGGAGGGAGGAAGAAAGCATGACAGGACATCTGCATAGCAATTATGCTGTTATATACATTTATGTAGGTTGCCATTCATTAGAAGTTTCCTGACTGCTCGCTTGTCTCCCTATGATATAAAAAACCTATTCGCTTTTAAGTCATTAATTATTATCCATTTGCCCCCAAGTATTTTTCTCTCTTTAGTAAATACACCCGCCTGGTTCCGTGTCATCCACTCAGCTCTATCCCAACCACTCTTTATCTTATGCCTCCTTCACGAGGAGTGCCGTGGCAGACTAAAGACCACCGTTCAATTTTGGCACCGTACTAGAGTATTCTAGTTCACGCACACATACACTGCGGTAGCGGGGTCGACCCAGTGCTGGTAAGAGGTAGCACAAACTGTCTTGCTTCTGAATTGGGCTGCCATGACTGAGGAAATACTACTCACTCACAGATGCCACCGCAAGGTGTCCATTTTGCCTTCGCGTTTAGGGTTGTTTCAGAGTTTCCGGTGGCCCATTGGATAGGTAATACGAAACGTAGGCAACTCAAATGTATAATAGTAAAGGGGATGTGCGTTGGCATCATAAGGCACCGACTGCTTGTCTTTTGGCTGTGTATATATATATATATATAAATAACGTTGTTTTTTGGGTGTGTCGTTTCGTGCAGCCTGTTAGTCAATGTAGGCCTTGCCTTTTTTGCATTTCATGTGTGATAAAGATGTGTTGTACTTACCAGCATCACACATACACTATGTGTGTGTGTATGTGTGTGTGTGTGTGTGTGTGTGTGTGTGTGTGTGTGTGTGTGTGTGTGTGTGTGTGTGTGTGTGTGTGTGTGTGTGTATGTGTGTGTAACTACAATAAAATACAAAATGTTATATCCAGCCTCAGTGCGTCCCTAAAGCATAATATAAATACAGAGGAACCACCGGAGCTACATAAAACAGGCATGACAAGAGTACAAATGTAATTTATTGTGTTTATTTTTCCACGACATTTCTATACATTACAAAGTTTGCGATTAAACCCTTAGTCTGCAAGGATTCTGTTTTAATTTGAAGATACGGAAACCAACAAAATATCTTTTTGCCTAAGAATGTTAGACAATTTTATATCGAACCTACAACGAAGTCACCTAAACTAAAACTTAAACGAGGCTTAAAGTTGTGATTATATCTCGCCGAGTTTTCTAACCTCCTCAGTCCTTACTTATCACGAAACTTCCGAAACCGACGCTCACATTAAACTTGATGTGATTTGTAGCGGTCCTTGTTTGGAATTCGCTTCCTAATCGCCTGTGTGGAAAATTTTGGAATTTCCTTTGTTACCGTATCTCCCCAAGTCCAGGGGTCAGGGTGTGAAACCGACTAAATAGCTAAGTTAATATGTACGATGGGGTTGATATTGATGAACTCCCCTCTAGGAGTCTGGCCCCTAATAAGATGATAGTCAGTCTCCGGGGTACCGTATTACTGACTATTATTTACTATATTTGTATCAGGCCAATGGCATCCACGAGGTTTTGGTTGGTCCCACGCCCATCGAACACCATCAGAATTATAGATACATTTACTCATTTGAAACTATTGAAAACATCATGACAAAAAGACGGCAGCACTGCGCGCTTAACAAGAGTCATGGTCGAATTAAACGTGGGGATCGCAAGAGTGATACTTTAGGCTTTATCTGGCGGACACAAAAATTCCACCACTAGCCTTTGGCCCTATACACCAGCGACTATATGAGTGAAATCTTGGGAGTACTCACCCTGCGCTGACTGTCTCCATAAAGTGAAAGCTTCGGTGTCATACGTTTTGTGAGTAGCCGGTGGCTTACTGGAGGGAGGAAGAAAGTATGACAACAAATCTACGTATCAGTTATGTTGTTATATACGAGTATATTTATGGAGGTCGCTAGTCATGAGAAAATTCACGACTCCTTGATAATGCAGACCTTCCGCATTACGTGGATGTTCATGGACGTCAGTATTAATTCAGTTGTGCATTCACTTCCTGTACAGTAAAAAATCCGTACGCATGCGACCGGACTCGCGCCTATACTTATAAATATGTAAAGAGTACATTTAAATACGAGGCCATTTCATATGAATTGAACAACAAAATATACTTTGTGATGGTTTTTCGTAAAACATAAGATTTACTTCCTTTTAGACTAAAATTTTTCACTTTCCGATAAATTACACCATTCTAATACTATGGGACGTGACCTACAAGTTCTGAAGTCCCTCAAGGGCCGTAGTGACTCGAAAGAAGGACACAGAAGCCGGTTTTGTCGCACGGAACAATAAAAAGAGCAGGTAGTAATGAAATAAGACATTCACTGTTTGTAGATGATTAGCGACACGATAGAAGATCTGTCTTCGTTGAAAGTATGTCACGATCAACGTTTCCCGTTCTTACACATGGAAAGTAAGCAATAATGAGAAATCATTTGCCACTCGTAATGGCCTTAATTCACTCTCAGACGCACTTTACTGGCGTTTTTAAAGTTTTAACAAAGAAAGATTATAGGAATAGAATATTTTTTACAGGTTAGTCCGATGTCAATATAACTATGTTGAACAATTTTGCCGCGGTTTATTTAGATACCAGTAGTGTCCGTCAGTTTCATGCGCAAAATATATCCCGCAGGAACCATTTTTTTTTTTTGGGGTTAGAGAAATTTTTATTTTAATCCATATTGTGTTTTCTACAAAAAAATGAAAACGTCCAGCGATTTGTGAGCTTTCAGTGGCTCACTGGAAACGAACATACAGCGAGGGAGTCCGACAGGTTACGTTATTGTGCTTAAGTGTGTGGGTGACGGTTGTCACCTAACGGCTCCGATTACTCTTTTCTCCTCTTAACCAATAAACGACAAGATATCGTCTCTACAATGAAACTAAAAAGCTTTACAGAAGGGAGGGGAAAAGTGTGATGGTAATCGTTTGTAGCTGCGCCCCGAAGTTTCACCCGCGCAGATTTACATCCCATGGAAATATCGGATCGCCGTGCTGCTCCGATTACTCCACAAAGCAAACAAGCACTGCTACTGGAACTTCTAATAAAACCGTAGCTATGCTTTTGGTCAGCGGTATGATTTAATAATAATGTCGCCCTAGCCGAATTTAGGCTGCAGCGTTCATCACAGAACACATTAAAGTGTACGTGTTTGCGCAGATACAAGTGCACTCTCTATTCCTTATCCTATTCCGATGAGAAATCAAGCGCAAGGCCGGTGGCTTACCGGGCTCTCTTTGACAGGCGGTATTATACCGCCCACTTCTTAACTTCGGACCGTTATTGGAAATTGAAAACATAATAGCACTTCATTTTTAGTTTGATCGACCCGGGATTCGAACCCGGAAACGCACGTCTGTGGCTGAGCATGCTTACCACTAGACCGCGAGGCAGTTGATATAATGGAATATCGAATATTTTTGAAACTTTTGAATTTCCTGTACTATCAAAGAATACAATTCTTATAATGTGAGTGGTCACTATTATCTGACGAGTATCGGTACAGCTAATACATCCCACTTCACTAGCCGCTCGTGTCCGCAGAGATCTCGGAACTCGTCTACCAGAATATCTCCAGCACAAGTATCAATAATAGAATAATATTCGGGTGCGGCCGTGCGTGATTGTTCTAATTATCTGTTGAGCATGTACACAATATTCTTGCGTCACTCGCAATGTCGAGGTAGAAATTAATCAATAGTCTATTGACTTGAGTAACATTTTATCCTGCACAACTCCATCTTTATATACGACGTAATTTATAAGAGATTCTTCTAGAACACGGTAGGTACTTAACGGTGAAATGTTTCAAATAACAGTTCGCACTCTTTTGCGCATCGGTCGTGTGCCGTTCGTTTTGTAAGTCGCGTACACAGACAATACACCACATCGATAAGTGTCGGCACACATCGGCTGCACAGTGTAGCTGTTATACAGCGAACAATGTATAACAACACAAAAGATAATTCTTGCCAGCAAGGTGGTGAATTTCACGTGTTGAGATGAGCATTGACTGCTCATTAGAGAATGATACTTCTCCTACTTATGTCACATTTTATAAAGGCGTTACAGATGAAAATATAATACAGAAAATAAAAATATAACTCAGAAGCGAATTTCAATGTTTCCAAAGGAACATGATGGCGTCATGAATGACTTTTTTGAGAAGCAAAATACTAGAATATCGAAGGAATTCGCAGACTTTAAAAGATCCATTCAATTTGTCAGTGATAAGTTCGAGGAAATAAAAATTCAAACAAATGAGATTCGTGATCGGGTATCTACACTAGAAGAAAAAGCTAAGACATTCCAAGCCAAATATCAACTATTTAAGGAGCTAGAAGCAAAAATGGAAGTTTTAAATTTGCGACAGTGTAACGTCGAAGTTATCAATATCCCCGAGAAACGAAATGAGAACTTGACACCAGTACTAGATAACAGTCAAACATCCAATGTCTAAATGTGGCGTTATCGTGATTCATCGCGTTCCTCAAGTAAATCTTTAGGTGGACGGGCAAAAAATATTATCATAAAGTTCATGAGTCTCATAATAAGGGATAACTTTCTGACAGCGGCTCACGCAGTGAAAAATCTAAGCACAGATCAATTTCACATCCCTGACACTCCACAAATGGTTCATTCTAATGAACACTTGACATTAAAGAAAATAAATTTTCGAGAAGCGCGAGAGGCGGCTAAGGATCATGGCTATAAACACACAAGGGTTAAGAATGGATCTATCCTGGTACATGTGAGTGACACTTCACCTGTTATTGCCATCCGATCCAGAGAAGACGTTTCTAAAATTGATTCTAAGAAACCCACCAAGAATTAATATTTATCTCTTTCTATATACATGTACTTATTTTTATACCCACATTAATCTGTTCACAGGAGTAGAGGTGATTTTCAGGTATTTACTTATACGCCCAATAATTAATGTAACTTCTGTTCATCTCATTACACTATGTTGTTTACAATATTCTTTCTATGCGTACCGACAATCTGTGCGCACAAGAACAATAATAGTTAGGATTTCATTGCATTTTGAATATTTGCAGTCAAATTTAACACTATTAAAATATTTTTACGTAATAAAAAATAAATATACATATACAAATGTAATACAGCTATCGTGATTTGTTTTTTTTTGTTAATAATAATGACTTATACAATGCGTTGATTTTTAGTCAGGATCATGCATCGGGTGCCCACTATTACATTTTAGCATTCTTAATTTTACTTACAAAATGGATTAAGCGAGAAATTGCGTCTCAAAAGCGTTGCTTTATAAAATATGTAATTTGAGTGGAATACGGGATCCATGTGTTTGTAACACATTCACACCAATTTATGTAGTCATTTAAATGCATATTTCGTGTATCTGGAGTGTTATATGCACGTATGTGGTGTCTATTGCTGTACATATATTTGTTGAACATGACATACATTTGACATGGATATTCGATGCGGGATTTCATCGCTGCATTCAGAAACTTGCAAATGTACCTGCATTATTTTTTATTTATTTAACATAGTATTTGTAAAAAAATAGTGGCTAATCGTGTAACAATTTACTATCAGAACTGCAGCGTTGTTAAAACTAATAAACACATTATACTTAAGTACACTCGCTGACAATTATGATATTATTATATTGAGTGAGACCTGGTCGTGCCCGCCAGTTCAGGACTGTGAACTGGCCGATAACAGATGTGTATTGTACCGCTGCGACCGAGGCAGAGCGTTCACGGGTAGACAAGATGGTGGACCGTCTGTCACTCGTCATATTCTGCACAGGTCAGAGGATCACTCACTGACACCTACTATTGACTATGTACTTCTTAGACTTAACAGTATAGTATTGACTATGTACTTCTTAGACTTAACAGTATAGTATTGACTATGTACTTCTTAGACTTAACAGTATCCGAGGTCATGTTATTGTTTGAGGAGTCTATATACCGCCCAGCCAGAACGAATGCGTAGTCGCATAGTAGTAACTTCCTGAATTTGTTATATGACAAAATTAATTAAGTTAATTATGAGCATGTATACATAGTTGGTGACTTTAATCATCATAATTTGTTGTGGCCAGATGATGTTTCCACATCTTCGTTTACTTTACATCCAATGACCAGCAAAGATAAATCAACGTTAAACTTTATATCACTTTTAAACATCAAACAAATTAATAATTTGAGAAATTCTTTGGGCCGCATTTTTGTCCAGTGACCACGACTGCATGTGTGAAAAGTCTACCGGTCCTTTGGGTCCGTTAGATTCGCAACATTCTGCTTTTTATGTTATTATATATTTTATCCAATCGTATAAATTTATGGCATACTTGTGCTCACCTAAATTTAAGTATACCAAAAAATTGTAAATTCCCAGTGTGGTTCCCGAGGCCGCTTATTCATATATTTAAAATTAAAGGAAAATCGGATTACTCTCATTTGTCACTATTTCGAGAACGATTCAAATCACAGTGTGCCGAATGTTTTAGAGCATACATTAATTCTATTGAACAAGGTATTAGAAGAGATGTCAAATCTTTCAGGTTTTACGTTAACAGCAGAAAAAGTAAAGGTGGTATTCCTAATGTAATGATGTATAAAGATAAAATATCAGATAGTCCAGAAGGCTTTTGTGATTTATTCTCAGAATATTTTGAGTCCTCTTATGATAATCCACATCATACACCAGATGCCAACTTATCTGGCTCTTTATTAAATCCAAAATCAGAGATAATCTCTAACATTGTTTTGTCTGAAAATTGTATAGCTTTCATCGCACAACGTTACGAAGGAACCTGGCCCGGATGGCATTTCTCCAGTCTTCTTAAAACTCACTGCTGATGCTATTAGTACTCATCTATGTATTATCTTCAATTGTTGTTCGAAAGAGGGAATTTTTCCACAGATATGGAAAAAAGCCCATATCGCGCCAGTATTTAAAACTGGATGTAAAAATGATGTTCGCAACTATCGTCCCATTTCCTTGTTATTAACATTATCGAAGGTCTTTGAGAGATAAGTGCAATTATGTATATACAATTACTCATAATATTATTTCTCGCCAACAACATGGATTTTTAAAACGTGGATCAACCATAACCAACCTTTTAGTATAAACCAATTATCTTTTTCAACACATATACATCATGTTTAATTTTATATAAAGCCCTATAATATATTTTATAGATCGCAAGTCGTGTATGCATTAGTTATATGGAAGCCAATTTACGAAAAATATTCGGACCAACTAGAAAATGTACTACGTAAGTTCTTAAAGTCAATTTTCTATAAATGTTTTAAATCTAAATTATCATATGAACCACTACTAAACAAATTTTGTATCCCCACATTATATTTAAGGAGAACTCACCTAGATCGAATATTATTATTTAATATACTACATAATCAGTTTCATTGCAATGAAATAACAAATCAAATTTGTATACATTTACCTAGCAGATCAAACCGCATACGTGAGCTTTACGCATATCCACTTTTTTGTTGCCCCCTTAAATCGCCTAATGTTATCCTACAACAAAAATATTGTTGGCAGATTAAATAATATTGATATTTTCACATTCACCCTACAAAAATTTAAGAAATCTATAAGGAAGGATAAGATAGTTGAGTGAGGTTGTACCTGAGTATCAGTGTTCTTCTTCTTTTGTAATCAATTTGTGTGTATCTCTTTCTTATTTCTCTGTCTTTATGTACTTTAGCTGCGGACAATGAAATTGGTTGTGCAATTACTAATTACTATAAATTAATTTAAATGTTTTTTGTATATCTTCTGTACAATTGTTTGTTATTCCAATTCCGATAAACAATACGATAAAACTAAAATACTTCTCATGTACAATGTGAACTTCACCGTGTTCAGTGTTGACGATTTAATGTTTACACTTGTCACATTCAGAGAGACGTTCGAGTGCCCCCGGATGGCTTGGTCAACGGCCGCCGTGTTACTGACATGGACATCTGCTGACGAGACGGCGGCTCGTCCCCTATTTCACACCAAACTTAGCTTCGTCACCCGAAGAGCACTCATAGCAACAAACTAATAGCAAGGTAACACCAATACATACAGCTTCATTAGATGGAGCTGTATGTATTGGTGTTACCTTCGCTTCCGTGGCATATGTCTCAGTTCCGAAAAAAAAATTACATTGTATTTACTTAAAATTTTAGCTATGCTATAGTGTCTCGTGTTTTTTGAGTAGACGGTTGCCTGTTGGAGGGGCGGAAAGGAGGAATAGAACACATCTGGAGAATAATAATGTGGATGTATATGGGTGTCGGTAAAGCAACAAAACGCTCTGGCTTCTCGTTTGTCCATTAAACTATAGAACTAAAGAAGAGCACGTTAATTGTACTTAGGAAGTTGTCACTTCAAAAAATCGTTTTGTAGCTGGCAGAAGGAGATTGTAAATACCTAGTTGGAAATTGGCCGTCTTGGCGTTTAATATAAGAGGCCTACGTATACCGGTAAACGCTTATGGTTAAGTATGATGACGATTCTGACCCCTCAAAGACTCTAACTGAATTTAAAACTTGTTTCGACTCATATTAAATTTTAATCCACTGAAGTGGCGTGAAAAATATTCATGAAATAACAGACCGATCGTACGAACGAAATGTGTAATGTCAGTCATAATTGAATAGTAATTTATGAGAGCAGGTAAATTAATCGAGGCTTCAGTGTCGGAAATTGCAGGATAATTACAATGAATTGTATTGTAATTTTTTATTTTCATACTATATTATCTCTGTTTCTTCATGTCGTGCTGCGGCGACGACTAATTAGAGTAGCCATACTGTACGGCAACCGAATTGTACGAGCACAACTGAGGAGGCAATAGAGAGCGCTTAACCGATACCGCCACAGTCTCGCGTTTTGTACAGTTTGTATATTTCCGATGGTCTAATATGAATGACAAAAGTTAATAATTTATTTTGTACTGTAGGGGTACAAACGAGAAATCGGAGCTAATACTTCACGTAATAGCCTACTTTACCTAAAACATGCCTAAATTAGACAAATACTCCAATTCTGGGGGTCGTGGCGTCATTTCTGGTTTCTAGACAGAACTTTTTCCTTTATTATTGTCCTCCATTTATATATTAGATAAGCGGTAGAGTGTAAAATAAAAAATCGAATGATTTGAACAAACACACCAGTTTCCTCAATGTCCTGATAAAATTTATTTATTTGTATTTACCACTATGATTCAACACACTCCTGCGTACAAGCCGCAAAGTACAAGTCAATTGTAACGACCACGTACACAAGACTAAAGTCACGTTGCTAAACTGATGAACTGCGTAACAAGAGTTGGGAGTAGAACCAAACTTAGAAAGTCGAACATAATTCTGTTACTGTTGGGGTAAACAAATCGATAGTTTGTGCTGTTTCGTCTTAAATATGATGTTATGTTCAGAGTACAATTGTTTAACAAATAAGAATCATCCTTAGCTTAGTTATAAATATATAATGTCCTAAATCTATTTATGTTTAAGATTACCAAGTTAATTTTTAAAGTAAAATAAATCTCTTTCTATTATCATTTCTTTTTTAAGTGTTATTTCCGACTCAATTTTAATGATTTTTGTTTTTGTTTGGTAATTCAATGAAACTATTCTGTATTTTAGAGTAAGTAACTATTATTGTGTATTTTAATATAATAATTATTTATTAATAATTTTAATTTTTACAATAACTATTATTGTAATGAAGTGTGTAAAAATGTACAATTTATTGCTGAATAAAGTTTTATTCCATTCCATTCTATTTATAGTTATTATTTTTACCTAATCATATTCACCACTATTGCAGGGCGTTCCTATCATGGAGAGCCTTCACAAAAATATAACGAAGAAGTAAAAACGTGTAAAGGTAGTGCGGGAAGGGTCGCCTTCCCGACTTGCCATGCTCAATCTATATAGTCTATCTCAGAGCAAGGGCTGGTTGACTATAAAATATCATCTTAAATGCAATATTTGGGAAAATAGCGGAAGTGTAGGAAATAGCGGAAGTGTAGGAAATAGCGGAAGTGTAGGATAATTTTCACAGGTCAAATCAAAGAGAAGGAAATCGTCATAGTCTACAGTGACACTAAAACATTGATGGTAAATGAAAACCAGGGGCAACTACTGCTGATCGGTCTTAAGATTTCTCACTTCACGGACGTACCGATGTACCTACGTCGGTAGGTGCGTCGGTCGGTATGGTAGTAGTTGCCACTTTTACACACATTTCATATAATTATCCAAAGCATAAAAAAATAAATCAATGCCAATGCAATGCGACATTTACTTACTGTTTGTCGCGGTTTCTTCAAACTAGTTTTTACGAACCACCGAATGAGCTGTCGTTTCTTACGCACCTGAGGAGTCCGTCGTTCGCTGCGATTGAGACAATACAAGTGCGGTGCGCTCACGGATTTCATATAAGTGCGCGTTTTCGCGCGTACTCGCAGATTTCGCACAAATGCATGAAAAAATTATAAAACTGCCTTTTCTGCAGCAGCCGACAGTCTTAAAACCCTCGACATATTCGAGGAGTATTTCGGAATCCAAATAAAGTATTGAAAGTGACATTTTACGCCCCATCTCAGGTGTCAGGTTTTTTATTTCAAGCGGTCGTGACGACCCGTTGCTTCACGTGTGGGGCGTCCGGCCATCGAACGACAGCCGTCGCTTCACCAGTGCAACGGAATCACCGAACAAAGGCGGACGCTTCCCGCGACCTACGAACAGCCGTCACCACCTTGTGATCAGCCAGGGGAGTGTTCGGGCAACGTGGCAAAATTGGAACCTCGCGTTGGGAATAGACACCCCTATCCACGCATTTTTTCTTTTAAATAAATATTTTTTTTCGTTGACTTGTAGTTTTTATTCTTAGACAATAACCACAACTGGCGCCCAATGTGTTTTTTACATGAAGCACCACATTGGTGCCCAACTTTGTAAGTGTCATACTGACGCCCATTTACGTGGTAGCAGTGAAGTGATTTTGCCTCGTACTGCTAATTTGTGTGATTGGTTTTTCCTTTGTGAATCAAAATTTAAAATTTAAAAATTAATTGCTTAAATAAACACTTTTAGAAATAATTGTTATTATTATTGTTTTTTATATTTTATGATGCATTATTTTCAAAACAGTAGACATTAGTTGCAATGTTTTAAGGGGCTAGTATGAGCTAATGACCTGGAGTGTTCGTAAACTCTTGTTGTTGCAGCGAATTGTTTCGATATCCCGCCGCTGTACGGACGGCCGCGCCATACGCCGGCATAACGCGAAGACATTTATTTGCGCCATCTGTGTGCACACTTGCATACTTCTGAGTATATTAATAAATATTCAATACTAACAAAAAGTTTTCAGTTTTGTCGATATTTGAACCAACGATCATTTTGTTGTATTTCGCACTTATCATTAAGGACTACATATCTAACCGACACTTTAGATACCGGGTAGCGGAAACAGTATCCTCTTCGCGCCAACTCAGAGCCGGAGTCCCTGAGGACTCTGTATTATCCCCAACACTGTGTAACCTGTACACGCGCGATATCCCGTACCATGCTAGAGTAGAGCTGGCGATGTTCGCAGACGTTAATGCTCTGCATACGTGTTTAAGGTTTGTTTGTTGTTCGCGTCGCTGGGCGACTGGTTCGCGCGATGGAGAATCGAACTTATCTCTGAAAAGATTAATGCTATATGCTTCAGCGGCGCCGCCGTCGGTGGTGATCGGCATGGTAATCATAGGTTTATCATGCCCTCCTAACCCTCTATGGCAGTGAAATTCCCCGAGTAAACTCTGTGAAGTATCTCAGAGTCACTTTTGATCGTGCTCTCCTCTCACCTTTTAAGAACACACAACTAAGGTCTGCAATAAATCGCGGTACGTCTTACATAAGCTCTATTGTTTAATATATGCTAGAAGTATGATGTCTCTCAGACATAAGCTCATACTATACAAAGTTTGTATCCGCTCGATATTGTCATATTCCAGTGTAGTATTCGCTCACGCAAGATCCTCTAACATAGAAATTTACATACATCGCTTCCTGCGTATAGGCACCGTATCTATATATATAGGCTGTCCGTGGTACGTACGTAACTTTGACTAACATAAGAACACAAATGCAGTGGACTACGACCCAAACGTTCACATCCTCGCCGGGACCATTTTAGTTACCGCGCGCCAGCTGTCCCCGACGTTATAGTCGGGAAAGGAGGGACTCTCGGGCAATGATAATAATAGTTAAGTTAGCTGTTAAACATAACAAACACTCTCATATCGGGATGCATCTCTCCCACCTCTCCCTGGGAGAGAGGGGGGTCGGTCCATCTTTCGGCTACAAACCCTGTCTCGTCCCCAGACGAGCACTCATAGCGATCCGATGGAGCTGTATTGGGCTTCTCTTCGCTTCCACAGCAAAAGTTCGGGTCCGAAAAAAGAAACAGTTGACAGTACACTCGAATCTCGAAATGTTCGATCCGCCAAACTACTTGCCAAGGTACCTATACAGTCGACAGCGCTTCAAGCGAAAGAACTCTCGCGCTTGCGTACAATACGTATAGATTTACTATTTGAAATTATTTTGGGTTATCTTTTTATTCAAATAATATTATATACCTATTTCGAATTGTAGTACATTGAAATAAATTTAAGATTTTTACGTAAACATTTATCAGTCCTCAGAAAATATTAAATAAATTTACATATATTCCATATTGGGTACATACTACATACATATAAAGATATTGCTGTTACAATTTGTGTGCGAACTGTTGTTGATGACACTAGTTACGTAGTAGGTACAGATGCAGAACACTATAATATAAAACCCAGCGATCGGCACACGGGCTCGCGCGCAACCGATACTTGGTAGTAGGCGCTACCTCTTTTTCATCAGTCTGTAGGTATCATTCACCATTACTAGTACATTACAACGTTCAAAATTGTTAATACATCATACAATAGTAAAACACTCGCATATAGACATGATACAGTAATATTTTAGGGACTCTAAATACGAAAGTTATGAAAGTGAATTTACTCATACAATGTAGTTATGAAAAGAGACAGTATGCTCATTTACCTCATTATACTATTCATAAAAAAAGATTTCCAAGAAGAAATAATTTTTGATGCATAGATTGATATTGAACCATGTGCACTCGGACCAATGACGAGATTATCTAGTTGCGCCACAATCGCCTTGCAAAAAGAAACAGAATTAACGTACACGTACTACCAGACAGATAAATCATTTTCTCTTACATAAACTAAAAATATAATTTTATATTACATAAGGAAGCATTCCTGAATCATTCTGACACTATTAAAAAAAAAGAATAATGTACTGAAATACACGAGGAATAATCACAAAAATAACAACTAAACCTTCTAACGATATTCATAATTTATACGCAAAGTTTGTTAACAACAATATAGTTATCAATAAATAACCACAAAAATTAATCTAGTTTTTATATTAGAATATAATTATTGTGTAATGAAAAAAAAATGCTAGTTCAATATAATATCGAGAATTATCTCAACATTAACATTATTTTTTCACTTCAATTAATTACGCGTTCTGGTCGGAAAAAATGGCGGGATAAGCGACATAGGTCCGACAATAGTGACGGTCTAGCCACTGTCGGGTGCACGGAATTTGCAAAGGATGGCAAATCTTTTTTACTTGAAATCAAAATCCGTAAGCGATAAAACGTATTTTTCAAAACTAATAAATAAAAACTACAAAAAATAATAAAATATTTGCATGGAATAGGTAAAATATGTTTTGTTTCATATTTATAGAACATTTTCCTGCAACTTTTTGTTTCCTATAATAAAAAAAAATATTTTACGATTTGCGAAGACCTATCTTCACGATTTTCTTTTATAGTAAAAAAGTGAGCTTCTTTCATTTTATTTTGCAAACATTTTTTTTACTTTGTGCTTGTTTTATTTTGTTTTGCTAACAATAACTTTGCGTAGTTTATTTTGTAACAGAGATGGAGTAGATTAATTTAAATAAATATAATAATAAAGTTAGTCGAGCGTTCAACACATTCCACTTTTCTTTTTGATATTTGTGTATTTTTCATTGTAATACGTAATGGCGTATCCAGTAAATTTTTTGTCGCTGCATAAAGTACTACGACTCAGGTAGTACGAAGTCGTCATTCGCGATGATACGAGTACGCCTGGTCAGAACAGAATTGCGGAAACAAATTTAAAACTTAGCGTTCTGTTTTCATAAATTTTAGAAAATTGTATTTCCATATCAGCTGACATGAAGGGTGTTAACGATGTTCTTGCAAAAGTACAATCCAGCTTAGACTCGCGACGCGAAAGAACGCCTTATTAAGATTTAAAAATTTGCTTCACCATCTTTACCATCGACTTAATCGCATTGTGTTTGATGGAGATTCAACCAATGAACTACGAATGCGTCCTAGAATTTCAATCGCTACATATCAAGTGAAATAGTGATAGTTCCACTGCTACAGAATGTGTGTCGCCACTCTCTTCATTCGAACTGCTGACTACTGACACGTCACCCATAACAGTAAATGTCACGTGCGACCGCGGAACTTCAAACGAATTGTGTAAGAATAAATTCGATGGTAAGGCGTGTGTGTGTGCATTCATTTAGCGTGTGACAGAGTTTTGTGAGGCTATAGGTATAGCGGATAGTAAACTGTTATCTTATGCTACAGAGTTTTTTTTTTGGTGATGCATTGCATTGGTTTAGGAGTATTAAAGATCGAGTTTCCAGCTGGAATGAACTTGCCATTTTGTATAAACAGGACTTTGGTCAGAGGGACTACGACTATAGGTTACTATCTCAAATTGGAGTCGAGTCACAAGGCGAAACAGAAAATATTACTATTTTTTTGTCCAAAATCTTTACCCGAGGATGAAAAGCTGAAAACTATTCTCCATAATGCACATCATAATAAACATCCGATTTATGGCCTGCATCTTATCGTCGGTGCCCGCAATTACAAATATTTACACTTTGAGGACACTGTCGTAATTTCGAAAGCTATCAGGCACGTCTTGCTGACTTTCGCGTACCTTATAGGCGCACATCGGATACCTTAGCACCTGAGTTTGTTTATGCTGGAACTAGATTAAATAAACCAATATTTACAAAGGACTTAACAAATTTAATACAAAAAATAACAAACATAAACCATATTCTAACACTTACAATACTAACAATAAATATTTTTCTAATGATTAAAATAAAAATAATAAATCTTATAATTCTTGCAATTTCATGCAATTGAGACACTCCTTGTCTAAACATTACACTGCCCCAGGTGTCGTGTCAGCACCCATAATTTGAGACAGTGTAGGTCAGTAAAGACGAATTCTATTGTTTTGTGTGTGGTCATAAAGACGTATAGACCCCTCAGTGCCCTAACTGCGCTAGAACAGCAAAATTGTGCCTACAGTTTTACAAGTTAGATCTATAAAGAGGATTGCAACGGTTGGCTCAAATCCATCAATGCTTATTTAAACTCGTACAAGATCAACACACTTCTGCATTCTAAGCATATCAATGACAGCCACCCTTATGCATCTCTTCACATCAATGGTCTTAATGTGACAGGTCTCCTTGATCTGGTTCCGCCATCACTATTTTAGGGAACAATGCTCATCAAGCGTTCTTACAGCAAGGTTTGACAATAAATGCTGATCACTGTATTTCAGTCATAGCAGCTGGCGGTCAGTCTATGCAAAGTCAAGGATATATTAACTTACCAGTACATTTTCAAAATCAATTTCACATCATTGAGGCTTACATTATACCAGACATTAACACTAACCTCATATTAGGCCCAAATTTAAAATTCTTCCAAATTAATTTATTCCATATTAGCTTATCTAATGCTATTTACTACCGACCATCCAGAACCTGAAATTTTGTACATTCACGGGTATGAAAATTTGAGTGCTACCGAGTAGTGCATCGCTGACAATATTATTGCCCAGTATGAGGACATCTCTGCCGAGCGCAAAGGTCTAGGAGTGACTAGTCTTATTACCTACCATCTGGACACCGGAAATGCTCAGCCCATCCGGCAACGCTATTATCAAATGTCTCCGGAAAACAGCGGATTGTCGTGGAGCAGGTTAATGAAATGCTGGTTCTCAACGTCATCGAGCCTTGTGAAAGTGCCTGGTCATCGCTCGTTCTGATAGTGACTAAGAAGAACTAAACTTAATTCAGTTACTCGAAGGGTTGCTTACAACTTGCCGTATGTTTCCGAAATCCTTGACAATCTCCATGACACCCGCTACCTTTCGAGCCTTGATTTATCCAAGGCGTTTTGGCAGGTATCAATTGCACTTGAAGGCAGAGATAAAACCGCGTTCTTTTAGGAGTCAACTCAAATATTTAGGTCACGTTATTAGGCCCAGAAAAAAATTGAGGCCATTTTAAATTACCCGACACCTACTTGTCGTAAAGATATTAAGCTTTTTCTATGGACAGCTACTTGGTACCGTCATTTTGTACCTAAGCTCAGCACAATAGCAGACCCTCTGAACAAACTTACGTCCAATGAAAAGGGAGCCCCCCTTCAAATGGATTCATGAGGCCAACGCTGCTTTTCATACACTCAAGGAATGCTTAGTTTCTGCTCTTGTTCTCTCATGTCCTGACTACGATAAAAAAGCCATTCGAGGTGCACACCGATGCCAGCAACTATGGTGTGGGTGCAATGTTGATCCAAACCATAGACGGTAAGCAGCATCCTATTGCTTACATGAGCAGGTCGTTTGGCTCGCTGGGGAGTTCGTTTGTTAGCTTTCAACTTTGAGCTCAAACACCGCCGATGCGTCGATAACGTAATTCCTGAATTCCTGACGCGGTATCCCGAGCAGTA
>JAFELO010001480.1:158499-183754 GCA_017140195.1 Eumaeus atala
TGCAAGCTTTCCAACGATTCGACTAACACAACGATATCGTCGACGAAATGAAGATGTGAGGGGTTCCCGCCGTTAATATTTATGACGCATTCTGTTCCGTTTAAAGCAGTTTAAGGTCCTAAAGAAATCCTCCAAGACATTAGTGAACAGTTTCGGGGAAATAACATCCCCCTTCCGCACTCCTCGATGCAATTGGATTGGCCTTGTTTAACTCCTCCTCCCGGACTCATAACGGAGATAAAAGCAGCGTCATACATTGCTCTCAGTACTACGACATTCGCTAATCGACCTGTCATCGCCGAATAGCTTCCAGAGCAGCTTCGAAAGAGGTTCTGAAAGAGTCAAAAGCCTTTTCATTTGTCTTTTGTACAACCTTATAGTGAAAATATGGCCCATTGTTCTAAACCGGAATTTGCACGCGGCTCGTTGTTTAGGATATCGTGCAACGTTATACAACTTGCTGGAGAAAGCCTCGATCTCAGATATCCCAAGCTTAGAAGGAACGGTAACCTCATAATCAGTCCTAACCTTGGTCTAATGACTTCTTCCAAGCTTTCGACCTTCTTCTGCTCAGTCGCTTCGGTAAACCGTTGTGTATTTGAGTTGAGTGTATTAAGCTGATTCGCTTTGAAAGAAGCTTGACATAGGCAGACATAACGCCTTCGTGTGCGCTGCGTTCCCTCATAAGTCCAATCGTCTCATCTGAGAGTTTAGCTTTCCTGCTACTCCTAAAATATGATTCACCCACGTCCCACATGCAACCAATCACGCCTCGTCAATTGCCATTGTAATTTCCGACATGTCTTGGGCATCGAACCGGTTTTTTAAGTCCTGTTTGAATTTTTCGGAAACATTCAATGCTTCGTCGGAGGTTAGGTCTAGGTCTAAGGTACTAATCGGACACGTTCGCGTCTAAAGCCTATATTCATCCTATAATCAGTGATCACTTCCAATTTCAAACCTGTTCATCACGGAGACATCCCTAAATATATGCTTTCGGTCAGTCATAATAAAATAAATCTTTCTTTGTCACATTATCGGGGTTCCGCCATGTCCACTTCCTATGGGGCTTCTTCTTAAAATAGAAGTTCATTAGGAAAATGCCCTCTTTCTCGAGTTACCAGTATTTTGACTTCCGGTTCCATTTGGTCCCAGACTCGAATCGATATTATTTCGTTCTCGCACCTCGGCATTAAAGTACCCCATAAACCCAATTAAGAACTTATCGATTAAGAACTTTAAAACTATCGTTGAGGATGAAATCCTATTATAATGTAAAGGATTTTATAAATAACAAAAATGTAATGGAACGAATTACTCTAAATTTAATTCCATAGTGAAGTAATAATCACAACCAAAAGAATGATAGGTACCCAGCAGAGTATATTGCGGGTATCTTCTCTAACATTGGTACATTGCAAACCCTCAATTTAAACTTAGCCGCTAAGACAAACATAAGTGATCATCATGGATACAGATCCAATATGTGAAAATAGACAATAAACAACATTGAAGTGGGCCTTGAAGGTGCTATGTATATCCTCATAAGTTGTCTCCACGTCGTTATCGGAATGTGTCGAGGTGGTGGGTTTAATAGTATTACTTTGAGGCTATAACCACATAGTGAGTCTAAGTATAAGGTATGCCACTCTACCCGACACACTAGAGATTTCGACAATGTTTCGACAATGTCGTCCATTGGAGGAAAATGTTCATAATTGTCACGCTGAGTGGGGTGATTGGCAATTGCAGGATAGGTCCAGGACCAGCGCCATTGCTGCCTGTCGCCGATCCGTTTGATGGTACGTATGAGAAGCAGGCCAGGTTTCCGGGTTCCAATATGGGTTTCGTTGGGTTAGGTTAGGACATCCATTGTCATCTGTTATGCAGATGATACTTTTGTAACATTCAGCGAAGAAATTATACTAGGGAGGTGACGCGACTAGCCGAAGTACTCTTCTAATGGTCGGCCGCATAGAAAAATTAGGGCTTTGGATTCGCCTAGACGAGACCGATGCCCTTCTTTTCTACGGGACTAGGAGGATAGGGCTTCCTTGGGAGCCCACCCCCTAAGCGGATGTGAGGGTGAGTACAACAAATACCTAGGTCTCATCCACGATGGAGGATGGACCCTCATTTGGCCCTAATTTTTAACTGCTCGGGCCGAAGTTTCTAGGTGTGGCAGCGACGCTGGGCTGACTCTTGCCCAGCTTGGGAGGGCCCAGGGCCGCTTGCAGGAAACAAAACTGTGGTGTCTGCCCGAGCATGGCCTTGTACGAGGCCCCTTGTACAGGCGGATTCCATCATCGCAGCCAATAGGGCCCAGCTGTACAGGGCGCAGCGCGTCATAGAGATGAGGGCTATACGATGCTTCCTCATAGTCACATGGGCGGTCCTAGATAGGCCGTGCAGTGTCATGACTTGGTAGCGGCTTTGGGAGGGATGGCCGCCTCGCTCTCAAGTGTGATGTACTCGACGCTTTAGAATGTTAGATCCTAGAAAGCGAAGGCCGCTTTCTGCGAGACAGTTATATCCCAGAAGAAGGCCGCGAGGCGGGCCAGAGAAGTGGACAACGGCTCGAAATGAAGCGTGTCAAAGACCTATCTCGTTCGACGATCCCGACTTCGGAGGGGGCTGGTCAAAGATATCGTATTAGTCCATCTTCTGGAGTAGTCCGGTTCATTCTGAGGGACTGGCTAGTCGCCGAGACGCCCCGTTGCTGACTGACCTGGGGCGCCTCAGTTTTGGTGGCTGATGGTACCCGCGGGGTTTTACTGGGTATTCGTTTCATCTGCGAGTTCCATAGACCTCGTTGGATCCTACCCAAGACCTATGAACGTTCGTAAATGCATTTCTCCGCAACAAAATCACTTTCTGGAATTATGTGCTTTCCAAGGCATTGAGAATCTTGAAGGAAATTTAACATCGATCATAATATTATTTCTACCAATTGAGACTTAAATTAGTTGACAGTTACGAATGGATATTCCACGGCGAGCGCATTTATTTAACATCAAAATATTAAAGTTGACATAAAAATAATCAAAAGGCGGAAATTAGGAGGAAATGAACGAGTGAGAATAATTCTCATACTTGATGTTGACTGCGTTAATATTCTTATAGTGACTATACTTAAATTAAGTAATTATTTTTCATACACTTACTTTCATATCACAAGCAGTAATATGTGTCTGTACCCTTGTACAGGCAGGTGACGAGGCAAGCGGTCGTTACGTAAATAGAAACAACTGCGCCGGCAGTCGCCAGGGCCTTATTTAAACATGTTTGCTACAAAATATGTTATAACACACAAAATGTGTATTCATATCAGCGCCTATGATCCTTACAAACACGCCGGTTGCGAGGCATTACTCGTGTGTTTGTTACTGCTCACTATAACAGACCCATTTTGTCTACACGAAACTGTCCATTTTGGAAATGACTTAATGAAATGAGGTGAATTATACAATCTGCCTTTGACATTTATATCACTTTTCTATCTAACTAATTATACTCTTATACTAATAGGATATTTAAGATAACTCATAATAATTATACTCGGCGTCAAAATCCCTATACCTATCAAAGGTGAGAGCGTATTTTGTTGGAATACGCTATAATACACTTGTGTACGCTGGTGCTACGATACATTTCTGTAACACAATACAATGTACAATTCTTTCGAGAAATTAAAGAAATTGTGTGAAAGATTCTTGAGTTTTATTCCGAAATTAATAAAAGATTTTCTAAAATTGATTAGATACAGTGCAGTAATTAAGTACAAAAGAGTATTTCAAACATATTCCCAGTACAGGCAGTACCGCCGACGCACAGGCACGATGAAGGTCTTCTTTTTCAATCTCATTATTGATGATATTTCCGGTATTCTGGCGCAGACGGACATATAATTTCCATAACACTAAACATTGAGTGTCTTTTTTTCCATACATAAACTGTGTGGATTAGGCTCTTGGTAACACTATACCGGCTCAAAGTAACACGTGCCATGTCATATGTATGCAATAGTGTGTGAGCTTCTGGTGGTACATTGGAGGGAAGTCGGAGTGAGGCTATTACGTCTGTATGACTTCTATGTGGATGTTTATGGGCACCTGATCTACTACTTGTGTGGGGGACAACCCCTATAAGTTCAAAGTAACCTACATGTTAATCGAGCCGCTACATGCAAAATTTTCGCACTTTATGAATTGTATGTGCAAAGTCATAATTTTCATTCTTGCACTCCTTTCGCATTTAACAAGGTCACTGTAGATAAAGAACCTGTATATATTACCAAATCCGCAGCGCCCTCATTTAAGCAACATTTACATAACGGAGATTTACTTAAGTTGATCTTAAAATTCATTGTAGATCTGCGATTTAATTGTGGCCGATTATTTCTATAGCTACAAGCTACCCAACGAATTGATTAAATTATCATTACACAACCAACAACAATAAATGACTTCATTTTGACGGTCAGACCTATTGGAGTCTTCGCAGCTCTGTCTCCCACGTTTAAAATCAGTTACCCAGGTGTGAATTGTACTCCCCTCCATGGTTCAAGGCTTGTCGTGGCGGTGGGCCTTAATAGCCTGGGGTGAACCCAGGGGAAGTCAATTGGACCGAGGGGGGGCTTTGCACCCCTTATATAAGAAGAGGGGGCTTAAAGATCTGGAGGAGTAATCGCTCTCGGTACCCGGTAAGAGGGGACCTAAAAGCAACAGGAGGTGGCGCTTTTGTGCACGGGGCAAGGGGCGAGAATGGGAAACTCACCCCATTGCACTGTGGAGTTGGTCCCTTAGGGGGCTAGCCGTGGAGGTGACATAATGATTGTTGTTCCGGGGTACCTCGCCAAGGGCGGCACTGATGGCACTCGCGGTGGTTTTTATAGGTATTCGGCACTATCATGTGCCGCGAGTCCCACACACCACTGGACCCCACCCAGGGCGCGTAAAGGCGCGTAAATGCGTTTCCCCGCGTCAACAAAAAAAAGAAGGTGTGAATTGTACTCAATGCAGGAGCAGTATTACCTAAAACACTGTAGACAGAGTAGCTAGAGCTACACCTTAATCTGGGTCGCTGGTTTCCCTTTTAAAACTCAAAACTTTACCACCGTACGAATTCCGTTTCTTTCCGTTGTTGGTCTTCTTACACAAAATTTATCAGTTTGAATGTATTCAAATTTGGTGTTCTATTCTGGAAAAGACGAGAGAATATAATGTAATAAATTTTGTTTGCCTATTTCTTTTTTTAAGTTCATCGTTTCGGCCAGTTATCAATCAGCCCTCGTATTTACTGCTTGACACGCAGTCAGGATTACACGTCAATCCAATAAAACCCAACAGTTAACATTTTATGTGAGACATTTCTGCTCCAAGCGAAGCAATATACAATAGCCACTTGTTACATTACAAGCTAAGAACAATGTATAAGATTCTTTATTCAACATACTAAATGGACAATATTAATGACAGAAGCCATAATTCACGATTCTAAGCCCGTGTATCGCCGGGGGACAGCCAGGGCAAGGACAGAGACTATTTGTCACACTATACCAAGATGGACGTACGGGATCGCTTATAGAATTGTGATGCTATATATTATCTAGCGCGTCAGAATACTAATCACTTAAGTAGTCATTACTATTGCAAATACGTGTCTACTTTAAAATCGCCACGACCAGAATCCTGCGAAAAACACATAGGGACTTAATTTGACAGTTGACAGAGTGACAAGTAAAGTTTGAATATTAAAAAAAAATAGTTAACTTTGAGTGTACATTAAAATGGAACAAAATGAAAAACAGCCCACGAACTAAAATGCAGCGCAAGAATAATAAATCTACGGGAAACCCGTACGAGTATACTACGAATACTAAGCCGCTCATAAACTAGCCTCAAGTAGCTGTAGCATGTGAATAAACCGCGTAACAGATAAGATGTGGTAAGACGCAGACTGACTGAAGGAGATGACAATTTAACAATTTTTTTTATAGCGTAGAGAGGCAAACGAGCAGTTGGAGCCTTTTGATAACTTTAGAAGCCCATGGAAATCCGCATAATTACTATATTGATGCGTTGCCCTCCTTTCTCCTCGGGACACTATTTACAAACAACAAACGTGACACCAAAAATTCCGGCCCGATGACGCTGCAATGCAGTATGGTAGTCTAATGAGTATTAATTATAATAGTTGAGGGAATTCCGAGTGTACAGCGCAAACACTTTTGCAATATAACGTTTTGTTTTGGGCGGATGACTCTTCTCACTACGGATGGCCGCTATAGTCAAATTTAGACTGGAGCGATATTATTAATATGTTCATACCAAGAGTAAGTAGACGTATTTTAACATGCAGTGGCGTCCCTTAAAATATGAAAATAATTAGACGGCATATTTCAAGATGGCGAGAATTTATGTAAACACGAATTGTTTACGACCGTTTTAAACGTAAAAGTTTCAACCGGTGTGAAATACGCAGAAACGAATTTCATTAACCTTAAAGTTGAAAATTCAAATTATTTTTGTTCTTAACTGAGTTAATTGATATTTTGTTGATCCGGTGCCTCGAATACTTTACTGAAACTGGAGCGTGGTGCGGTGTTGAGTTTTATTATTATTAGTTAAAAATAGCTAATTATAATTTGGAAGAACCATTACGATATTTTTTTTGCCGTCTGAAACGTTTATAACAATCATTACTGAGCGATAATCATATATGTAATTAAAATATATTATGCAGTCACATTTGAGATATTTCGATATTTGTTATTAAACTACCCACTTGAAACTCTCCAAAGCTTTTCACAACTTTCTTATACACTGATTATACCCAACAATTCAAAGTGCTTCGGACGCTTTGAGAAAATTACAATATAACTACTTTTAAGGATTTTATCGTGGTTTATTTAATGATTTAACTAGTGCGACGTTTCAGAGGTTTTATATGAATCATGGTCACGGGTGGACTGAGATGACAGATGTCCTGATAGGGCTGGTTAAATCATTAAATAGACTTCGGTAAAATCCTTAAAAGTAGTTTTATTGTAATTAGTAACATTTGCGTCAACTTAAGACATCAATTAGCAATTTACAGTATCTCTGTTAGACTTCATTTACGTCACTTGTACAATAAACATTTTATATATTACTACTTATTTATTTCTATAGGTATATATGTATTTCATTGTATGTATATCTATGTAGATATATTATACTTATGATATGCACGTGAATGTATCAAATAATTAAATATTATATGTTTTTCGTACCAAAAATATTGGAATTAGGTTTTTATTATTGTTTTATATATTAAAATTCACAGAATTTTTTATGGTATAGGAGGACTAACGAGTAATAACAGCCTTTCAACGACTACCTACGCCCACGAACATCAGCATAATCCTGTCGATGCCTTGCCCTCCTTTTCACCTCCTCCCCAAAAGGCCGGCTACTCATAAACCGCATGACACGCGAGACCGTAGGTGTCAATTTATGACGGTATCAAGTGAGAAAGAGGTACCACCCCGGTCGTGCCGGCCCAATTCCGTTGCATAGGAGTATCTAGTGTCCAGCACCATGCATGGCACTATCACCTCCTATGCAGCATGACACTATCTATTAAGAGGAGCTATTTTTATAGGTTCGTGATGTAAAATTCTTTAATATAGATCTGTAAATATTATAAATAAGTTTAGTCCGTCGTGTAGTTTCGCTGCCGTATTAAACAAAATGTTCTTTGATATTCCTTTGGAGTTTACACAAGAAACGACCCACAACTCAAATACGCGCGTTGCCCGGTAATAGTGAAGCTGCGGCCCCTCGTACTCTCAAAACTTTCTGGCAACATTTTAATCACCGGGAAACTAAGAGGTATAAATAAGACCCCTAGGACTGTCGGACTTTCTGCTTGCGCGACGGCTGTTTACGTCAACAGCCGGCCGGTGCAGTTACATCATTGCTGTCACGTGACGTTGTCATCTGTCACACAGATGCCTAATACAGTACTTAGTAATTCAGTACCGCGCTGTACGTGGCGCAGCGTGAGGGCGCGCGCGTCGCTCTTGCCCATGTGACGTATCGTAGTGTATACACATTATTGTACCTGTAGCAGTGATCTGTATTATGCATGCACTGTTCCTGGCATGACCTAGCCAACGATACAACGCACGTCGCACTGAGGAACTTAATATGGTGATAGCGAGTAGAGTAATCAACAGATCCGTATAACAGGCAATGGTGGCACTTAAGAAAAATATGTCTTAGGAGATTCTGATGTCCACGCCAGACACCGTGAAGTGGTTCCTTTCACTTTCTAAACGGGGACAAAGGCGGTAGCAAAAATGAACACGAACAATCCGTTGAACAAATTCGAAATAAGTACAAACATAATAAATAGTAATGCCGAAAACTTTAAAAGAAGGAACCCAGGAGTTGGAAGTATACTTATTAGCCGCGAGTTTGGACAAAGTGGACGAAAATAGGAATGTTGCATTCGCTGGGAGAGCAGAATATGAATGTTTTTAATACTTTTAATTTTGACTTGAACAAAGCAACGCACGAACAGGTGAAGTAGAAACTCCTCGCATACTTTGAACCAAAAAGGAATATGGCTGTGGCAAGGCGTCGGTATTTTACCACTAAACATCATACAAATGAATCGCTAGACAGTTTCATAACTGAATTACAAGCAGCGAGCGGTTACTGCGAATTTGACACGCTCCGATTCCTTAATCAAGGATATTTTATCGCAAATTTGTCCTCTAACTACTCTCACATCGTTCAGCGCCTTCTTCAAGAAGCCGATCTCACACTGGATGCTGAGAAAACTCTGTGCAAGATATTGACAATGGCACAGACCAGCAAAAGTACCATACTAGGTCGAGACAAAACACCAGTTGAAAGCGAAAATGTGTAAAAATTACAGAGGAGGCACCTCCAGTGCAATTGTCACTATCGTTCACAATTAAAACAACCGTCATTATAATGTGGAGGGCCGTTATCTCCGTCGCGGAGGTCTACGTGCATCTGCTGGGGCAGTGTTACTCTGCACAATGCTCGTAACTGTCCAGCGAGGAGTGCCAGGTACCTTGTAATAAGTTAGGTCACTTTGCTAGTGTATGTTTCAAAAGAAATTGTAAAAATTTAAAAAGTGTAGGCAAGGGGTGAGGCTTAGGCCTGACTTCCAATGATGATATCGCCGACTCTGGGGAATTCAGGGGGGCCAGATAAAACAGGTCTTAATATTGAGAATTCTCTCGTATAAACAGTGTAAAGTGTCAAAATTACTCAGATAAAACCAAATCTTGGTACATAGACAAATAAGTGACAAAACTATTAAATTAAATTAAAGCAATTTTGGACACAGGGGCTGATATAAATATAATGTATCTGAAAGTCTACCGGTCTCTGAAAATTGAAGTTAAAGTATTATAAATAGGAAATGTCAAAGCTTCAATATCTATGCTTACGGTGTCGAAAGGATGCCCATAAGTTTTGTCACACACATAAAGTGTAAGTTCAATGTGAATTTACAAGATCAAATTCAGTTTGTAATTACCCCACCGATTTGTTAATTTTATGTATTATTAATTTTGAACTATTATTGGTCTACCAACTTGTATCAAATGGGTTCATCGTGAAAGCATTCCCTGTAAATAAGTCTGATGTTGTTGTAACTAATTTTATGTCAGGCAATAACAATAATGTTCACAATGTCCAATGTAATAAAATTTCACAAAAGTATAGGTGTGCTTTTCAAGGCCTGGGTTGTTTACCGCTCAAACATCACATTAAACTTTGTAAAGGTACAATTTCCCGCGTGAGACCCCAGAGGCAGGTTCCTTTCTCAGTTATAGAACCTCTCCGGAAGGAACTAAGAGACATGGAGAACTTAGGAATTATAACAAAGGTTGATAAACCGACCCCATGTGTCAACAATGTAGACATCGCAGCTAAGAAATCCGGCGTTTTGAGAGTCTGTATGATTCTAGGAATTTGAACAAATGCATTTTCAGGACGCCATATCCTATTAACAATATCGATGAGATTAGGTCAAATCTAAACCATGCCAAATATTTTTCTCATCTAGATGCCTTTTTAGGACTTTGTAATATTAAATTAACTGAGGATAGTTCAGATTTGGTACTTACAGTACCCCCTTTGACAGGTAAAATATTTTAAGATTACCATTTGGTATTCATACAGTAACGGAGATCTTTTTTAAGTCCATGGTATATATGTTTGGTGACTTGCAAGGTATAATCATTTGGTGCGATGACATATTGGTTTGTGGTGAGTTTTAAATGACAGTATAAAACCTACTTAATACTTTCCCAAAAGAATGAGTAAGCATTTAATGTATGTATTATTTATTTAATGTATGTATTATTTATTTAATATATATGATATATTTATTTAATATATATTATTTATTTAATATGTATGACTGCATGATACTGATGTCATTTGTACTGAGTGTATGACGCTTGCTGGGTGTGCGTGGCTTTGTACAGTTGTGAATATACATGTATTGTGTGCGTAGAATTACACTACATATTATAATCATATCATTCATTTAAAAAAAAAAATAGTGCTGCTTAATTAACTTAATTCTCATGTGTATCCAACGTATTTTGTGTTTTTATGTAGATATAATAACATGGAATATTTATATGTATATTATAAGTATGGTGTGCAAAAAGGGTGTTGTAAGGCCAATATTCTTAAACTCGTTTTTGTTTTATTGTGATTTTCGGCCAAACTGTAATATAATATCGAAATATATAAACTTATAAACCGTACAAATATCCATAAAGAATGCCATCATTACTTTTCTCTTAAGTACCACGGTATCTAATAGAACGATACTAAACTAAACATCCTGTGTTCTTCACAGGACGCTTACTTTTCTACACCGATACACAAATTGTGGGTACACACTAACTATAATATCTAAATAAAACGTCACGCTTTATAAAATCTTTTAAAGTACAAAAATGAAAAAGGAATACATTTAAGTTATAGCTACAAAAGTTTCCAACGCTCGCATGACCAATTGCCCTAAGACCGAGAGATCCCCACACTTCCCTAAGTTGAACAATGTGTGGCGGAAAGCGCTGACCGAGACAAGGTGAAGTGAAAATGTATCACTTTTCCTTTTGTTTGTTTCTGTCGCGTCAACTATTTGTAAATAGAATCTTGTTAACTTTAGGCGATATATAAAGGTGACGTGACTTTGATAAGGGCTATACTCAGATAGCAATATGTGTACGACTACGCGCTGATGTTCTAAACTTTTATGTGATATATCATATTTTGTAGCAAACAAAACAGAGAGTCATGAATGTTAGGGATGGAAGATGGAAGAAGGAAAACCTCATTTTTTTTGTTTATTTGGAACCCCCTTCGGGTATCATTTCAGCGGGGCTATTGCGGAAACAGATGTTCTGGACTCGACCCACTAAAATCACACACGGTTCTGTCACGGTAGCAGTACCGAGGTGCCCGGGTATACCATAAATAAGAATGAGCCCTGGAGGTGTCAGCACAGATTTTCTTCATGCTGTATACTAGATAGTAACCCCTCAGCCTAGAAAAGCGTAAGCAGAATATTTTTAATTCAAATGTTTACTTCTTTATCTATTTTTACCAAACACTTTAGGAAGAGGTATTGCCATGCTGCATATTAGGAGGTTGTGCAATGCGTAGTGCAGGATATCCTGCTACGATCCTAGGGGAGGTACCTCTCGCTTTCATAATACCGCCGTTCGTGCGGTTTGTGAATAGCCGGTGGCCCATCGGGTGGTGGAGAAAGGAGGGCAGCGCATCGGCATGGTAATTGTGTAGATGTTCATGGGCTTCGGTAGTCGTAAAAAGGCTCCGATTGCTCGTTGGCCACCCTATTCGATGAAAAAAATACATTGGACATCGTATGCTGTTTGTTATTACAAGCTCTGTAATGTGACATAACTTTTGTTTGCACAGTTCTTTATATTCTGATACACCTTGTTATATATTCGTATCTAATGTTATACACATTAGTCCCACGTTTTCGGTGACAAATTCTCGCCAGTTATTATAGTTGTTGGTCTAACTATTCTATACTTGATGGGGATGTAATCGAATCTGTAATGTAAGTAACATCTCGAGTTCTGCAACAAATTGTATTAGAAACTGTTAGATATAGTATTGTATACACCGTGAAGCCGTAAGCCTGAAATAGTAGTCAACACAACGCGTCTACTTATATGTTAGTGGGCATCAGTATTCATCTAAGGAGTCAATGTCCGTACAGCAATAAAGCTCAAACTTAGTATACAGGCAACTAAGGCAATAGAAGTTGCCTGTATACTAAATTTCAGAAACCCTCTAAGTATAGATTTCTCATTTACCTTAAGTACGTTTGAAAAAGTCAAAGTTTGAAATCACAAAAAGGTGGTGCTGCGTGGTCGGTATAAACGACTTTTACAATGTCTTCGCCCGAGGAGGACGCGTCGACGCCGCCTGGCACCATCTCCGCTGCGACTGCTGCGTCTGCCGGGGACGTCGAGCGCGCCTTCTCCAGGGCGCTCGTGAAGGACGAGCTGTCCACAGTGCTCGGGGACCCGCGCATCTGGGCACAAATCATGCACGCACGGGGCCAACCAACGGGGAACCAGTGATGGATCGTGATGAGCTCAGGGTCGCTTACTGGAACCCCGGAGGAATAGGAAGCAAGGGCGACAGACTTCGGCTGCTCGCTCAGCAGTACGACTTACATGTCATTCTGCTGGGCGAGACTTGGCTGAGGCCGACGCAGAGCCTCCGGCTACCGAATTACGTCGCGTATCGGAGGGACGAGGTGTCGCCGAGCGGCAGGCCATACAGAGGTACGGCTGTGCTTGTTTGGCGGGACGTCGGCCATGACGAGCTGAGACAAGGCCCCTTCACCGACATGGGCATAGTCGTTCACATTGCGGGGGAGGAGCTCAGGATCTACGCTGCGTACAGACGGGAACAGTTCTGATCTTGGTGATGTCTACAACGTGCTGGGTATTGTTGGTTGGCGACCTGAACTCCAAGCATTCAGATTGGGGATCGGCCGTCACGAACAACGCTGGCTTCAGGCTGCAGGAGGATTCGGAAGAGCGCGGCTACACGGCGCAAGGACCACCGTGTCCTACACACGTGCCTACGGATCCTCTGCGCACCCTGGACGTTCTGGACATCGCCCTACACCAGAACCTCAAGACCACGGTCAACATCGAGGTCCTGTACGACCTTGACACTCAACACTTACCCATCCTCGTCACACTTGATTCCAGAGCAATCCTTGGGGAAGGATTGCGGACCAGAGAGAAGATCGACTGGGCTATCTATCAGGATTACCTAGTCGACATGCGTCATGTTAAGTACATTAGTGTAACAATGTTAAGTACGAGTACATATTATAGAGATATGGCTTATCCTAGAATTTGTACCTACAATTGCAAGGTATCAATTTGAATAACATGCGTATGTTGCTTTAAGAATTATACTTCCTCAACATACCGTTCGCATTTTACTGATTTTAAAATTAACAAATGAAAGGATCCGTACACAAACAGTTCTGCAAAAAAATTATAATATAGCCATATATATCCTATATATTTTGTTTACTTTATCCATATATAAAATTTTTCTATTACAGAGTGGCTGACCGACTGACTGAGGGACAACGCACAACCGAAACTTGGTACAGATGTTCCTTTATTGTATGATGTAAGTAAGCACTACGATTGAATTTTCTCACTAGGGAGGAAATTAGGGGTGAAGAATACGGAATTTTGCATAAAGCAGGATGCTTCCAGTTTTGTTATATATCGTGTTTAATATGGCAGAAAAGACAGATACAACATAAATCACATATTTATCGAAACATCCTCTTATAAAACCTACCTTAAACCAAATACGTCAGCGCCCGACAATGAAAGCTTGAGAAGAGGCTTGCTGAAGAGGTTGGTTAGCAGTTGACGCCAGTATGTTTATGTGATCTTTTGGATATATAGTGTGGAAAATTTTGTTAGTCACCCGCATAACTGCGAGGACGGTCACTGCTGTACACCACACACAGCTGGCCTCCCGCGTGACGTGCTCCGCGTCACGGTTCCGAGCAACTTGCATTCAGCGGCTCCCCATAACCCCCACAATATTATCCAAATCGAAAGCCCACTCAACACTTCGTCCTCCGGTTTGGGGCCAGCACTCGACAATATTTCTTTCCCTGCGGCTTTCGGTTCTGCAAGCAATGTGGCCAACCCACCATCTAAGCTAGGTGACTATCAATGCTATGACTGTTGACGAGTTTACTACCTGTCACTCTTCCTACATGGATGTGTAAAAAAATATCGCGGGCTGAGCTTGTCTAAGAGGCACATATAGCGGCCAAGTCTCGGATCCGTATGTATTCATTTTTTTTTTGGGTAATTTAGGTCTATTGGGTAAATGTTTTCACGTATTATGAGAGTTGAATTATTTCTTTTTATAACATAAAGGGGCAAACGAGAAATCAGAGCCTTTTGATGACGACCGACGCCCATGTACATTCGCATGATTGGTAGATGGATGCCGTTGCCCTCCTACCATCCCCGCCTCCTCGCCAATGCGCCACCGGCTACTCACAAACCGTACGAAACACGATAACGACGCTGTCATTTTACACCGGTATTAAGTGATTTGGCAATCGACTTCTTTCAACTTCACGAAAGAGGTTGTATTTATGTATTCGGCCGGTTTTTCCTGAGTACACTAATCAAAAACTTTAAGAAAAATTGACCACGAAAACCGGACTTAACAACGTAAATATGATTTTTGTCTTATCCTTGAATACCACCTACTGGAATACCTTATGGAATTAACAATGCTACTTCTGATGAAGCCAGTCTGCGTTAGTTCAAAGAAAATAGGAACACGTTTCGCTACGCATCAAAATTGAGGAATTGAAAATAATGTGAGTGTAAAATGGTAAAGCGATTCCACTGCGATTAAGTCAATCCTATTATCGGGTCAAGAAATCCCTGAATCGTCTAAACCCTCTGGGTCATCGTAGATTTGGATCAAGTCATAAAGTGGAAGCGATTTCAAGAAAAAATTAAAAGAAAGCCTTAAATATACCCTATGAGCCGCACGGACTTTATCACGTTATTGCTGTTCATTTTGACTACAAGAAATAAATGGAGATAAACAAGAAAGTAGAGCGTAAAACTCATGTAATAACATCCCCAAAGTAAGTCAATTCTTGACTATAATCAACTAACATATCAGATGAACAAAAAACAAAAATGTCGGTGTCTGTCAAATAAACGTCTTGACGTTGAAGTTATTGTAAATTCGCTTAACGCTGGTGCTTTGTACTATAATATTCGCCTTCCATTCGAAGGATGACATTTTCTTTTGTGATTTCCATTTTCTAACCCAGGAAGGTAAGATTGCTTAGCGATGATATATAAAATTCGGAATCACAAATTTCGGAAATATTTTTAGTCAGCCAATCGTTTCTCGTTTCAAAACGAACTAAGTTAATAAAAAATGTAGAGAGTTTGAAAAAGAACCCATTTTATCACATAAATATTAAATGTAATAAAAACGTTTTTCAATTCGAAAAATATATTTTAGTATTTCTATTAATAATAGATATTTGATTGCTTACTGTGTATTTGTATGGTTCTCGCATTGTTGATTGATTGATCCAGAGTGATTCCGTTACTTTAGTAGAGTCTATTTGACAATCGGGTTTGTACTGTTAGAAGTTTTTGTGCTGTGCCGTATTCTGAAATTTACTTATGTCTGCTTTTGAATGCACGTACTCAGCTTCGAGAGTTTATTTTCCACTTGTTCTCTCTATATCTGCTTTTCCGCTGTGGAAACTTTAGTACATACTAACAGTAACAGTAATGCTATGTTTCTACGTATGATTTACTAAAGCCTGGTTAGAATCCTCAAGATCAGTCCTCTTCGGCCCACTGCTGGACATAGGCCTCTTACATTGAATGTTAAGACGGTTGATATTTTGCTACTGATTCAGGTTTAGCAGCTCACGAAAAGCCATATCCTTAGATCATCAGTACCACAAAGTTAACCACAATATTGCCTTCGCTTAATGGGCTTTTGAACTTACTATGCCATTATGGCCGTTTCTTTGTTCAAACAGAATACTTCCACGTGGCCAAGCATATGCTAATTATCGTAGTCATCATCACTTTTCATTGGTATTTTCGGACGCCTAGATATTTTCGGACGCCTAGATATTTTCGGACGCCTAGATATTTCCTTTCAAATCAAGATGATCAATCTAGACAATAATAATAAATTAAAATTGATAACGATATTTATGAAGAATATATTTGCCATTGAGCCCAGAATATGTGTACATGTTCAATGTATGATGCCAATCGACATGGTACGGGGACAATGGCATTCCCGATGCACACAGCTGTGGAAATGACTGTGGTGTACTGATATTCCATTGTTTCAGGTAAAACATGATTTACAACCCGGGAAGATTAAGTGAACTGCCGGTGTAAGGTGCGCCTGTACCTCTCGTAAACCGAACGTAACAGCAGCAATTTGTACAATATGTTTGTTCCTCTAACAAGGGTACTCAAGTATATCTAATATAAACGACTGGGCGGATTGTGATCTTTTGATAAATGGATAGACATGACGAAAGTGGAAAGAAAAATACATGGAAAGGTAGTCGCGGTTCTTGCCTATTGTTTTGCTCACGTGTGCGTGGTGTGATCGGAAACTTAATATCAATATTTACATATAACAATAAACTCACCAATGTCACATTAAACAGCTACATTACATCTAAAATGTGCCGGAGTTAATTCCCTTCTCCTTTAAAATGTATTTATGATATTCTTCTAAAATTATATATGAATATTTGATGACATTTTGAAGCAAAAATTACTGAACGAGTTAGAGGTTGAAAGGAGAGACAGTCCAAAATTATGTCTAAGCGTGTACCGCTAATAATTTACAGAAAATTAAATATATAGGACAACCTTCATCATTTAAATCGATGAATTTATCTTAATTTCAATCGTATAATTATTTAATCTTTCCAAGACAAACTACCTCTACTACAAATGGTGTCTTCGTACATCTAACCCTCAATTAAAATTGCAAGCATATTATAGTGAGACTTGAAATAGGCTTTCAATTATAACTAAGTATTGGGTTGGTTATAGGCACTAACTTATTTTAATTTGAATGAAATCTTTGTATATTTTTTTCTTATTTGTATAGACAGGGCCAAACCTGATACTGGCCGTCTCATTTTCATATTACTAACGTTGTTGTGTGCTTTACTTCACACGAGCTATTGCCTAGTGTTCCTTTTTTAAAGGGGAAACGAGCAGTCTTTCTTCCTCAGTAGAGGAATATGGGAGTGAGTGTAATATAGAGTGTACTCCGTCGGCGCACACACTTGTACACTATAACATGTCCTGTGTGTTTGGCTTGTCTCTATAGAGCTCCCCGTTACTCATGCCGTTGTTGCATGGCAAATGGTCGGAAATTGATCATTACTGCTAGTAGAAAAAGTTCAAGTGAATCATCTCGACTTCACACAATTTATAATAATAACACGATATCTATATTATGTTTGTATGGCTTAAGACGGGAGAGGGTATTGGAATCATTAGGGAAATAACAGACGCACAGACTTACGTACAAGTTTGAATCGCCACAGGACAAAAAGTGGCGTTACCTCTACACTAATCTCTTCTTGCTGTGAGAAGCGCAGCCATGGGTATTGCGACCAAACCGAATGAGCGATGGCTACACATTACGTGAGGCGGAGCTTCCCCGATCGTGCTGGCCGGACTGTATAATGTGATAGTATGAAAATAGGAACGGTAATTGCTCTTAAAGTTCTTTCGTTTTAGACAAACGAGCAATTGGTGCCTTTCAACGACTAACGAACTTTCTCTCCCCCCCCCCCCCATACCCCAATGGATAATACTCACAAAGCGCACGAAACGCGACTTCGTCTCTTTACGGCGGTACCATGTGAGCGAGGGCCTCCCCGGTCGTGCTGGCCCAATTCCGTTGAATAGGAGGATGTAGTGTCCTGCACCAAAGTTGCCTCACTTCTCGAAAAACTGACAAAAAACAGACTTTTCCTCATAATTTAAACACTGTAAACTATAAATTACCCATACGCACTCTAAAGCATAAATCATAAAAACACGAGAAAAGTAAAATATAAAAATAAACAAATTAAAAGTTACATCTGACCATGCGACACAAACAGACTTTTCCTCATAATTTAAACACTGTAAACTATAAATTACCCATACGCACTCTAAAGCATAAATCATAAAAACACGAGAAAAGTAAAATATAAAAATAAACAAATTAAAAGTTACATCTGACCATGCGACACAACATTAGTAAAAAAAAATCTTTTACAAAGGTTTACTTAGACAAAGAGTACAAAGCGGGAATTTGTCCATTCGAATAAGGCTCCAACTATTTCAAAATGAGAATTTTAACTTCGTTCGGAAAACATTTCATTTGTATGCATTGCTTTTTGCTTTAGAATGAAACATACTAATATTATTACGTGTCAGTATACGCCACGTATGAAAAACTCAATGTTTATAAATAAGATTAATAGTAGTTATTTTATTTGTAAGTTCTTCAGCATTATTATTTTGTTGCATTTGTCTGTGTTGCAATGGTGTAGGATTACTACCGGTGATCCTTTGGTATGGACGAGTGATGGAGGGAAACACATCTGCATAAAGGTTATCATGCGATTGTTTTCGAGCGTTGGTAAAGCTATCTAAAACTTATTAAACTGTACTACCCTATGGACGCTTGTAAGTATAGAAATACTTTGAATAAAGTCAACAAGAATCAGAAATTGTATTAGTGATTATCCTGATCACGTCTTACGTTGTTTTCGGGCGCGAATCGAACCCTGAGGGAGTCAGAGGGAGGGACGAGGGGGCCGGCCTCCAATTATCCTTACCCACGTCACCACATCTTAGACGCATCATCGTACGCACGCCGTCTCACTAGTGTGAGTAAGGGGGCTGTCTGTCTGTCCCCCCTATTTGGTTCACAAAATAATCACTATAGGGTACGTCCACGAAATAACCCGGATATATGTTCCCATCTGTGGGAACAGAGGGTCTGTCCCCCTATCGTCTCCTTATACCAAAAGCTACAAAAGCCTTCGCTAGTCCGATGAACAGTAGAGGTTGCAGTAATAGCGCCGCCAACCAGTATTAGGTCTCTCCGAAAAAAAAATAGTGACATATTATTAGTCATAATGATCTAATATAAAACTTGTACCTATAACATTAGTATAATCAAAAGGCCAGTTTTTCAAAGGACCACTACCGCAACAAAGTTCAATAAAATGAAATGACTCAACAAAGGGCCTCGACCCAGAACGAAAATAGGAACCCGCAGAAATGAGGTTAACGAGTGCGCTATTATATAGTTAGAGCCTGATATCTACATACCAGCTCGATACAGTTTGTCATTTTCTGTAGGACATTGATAAAATCATAGAGATGATGATGTATCTCATACAATCTAACAAAAGGTTTTGTTATGCGTGAAATAAATATTGATAGTCTCATATAGTATAATTATTTTATGTTACAGTAGATAAAAGATTTATATGTCTATGCCTTATTTTGGTAGAGCTAATGGTAATGAATTTATCCGTTGGCAAGCGAAAGCTATTTATATTTCGCGAAGAATGAGCTACTTGAAGGGGCATGAGTCACATTCTAATAATAACACTGGGTTGTTAATAGAGTTGCATAGTGAAGGTCGAGGTTAGACCGGGTGACCATGGTCAAAATATTGTCGCGACGACATGCTTAGACTGACAGAATATATGGTACTGCTTACGAGTTTATTCGTCCGTGTGCGAATTTAATGATCATTACTTAGTTTTGCCATCAATATTGTAACAAAGATTAAAGTATTTCTTTTTAAAGTAAATAACATTTGTTACTTTTACAATGTGTTAGTTTAATACGCAAATATTTAATACAAAAACATTTAAAGTGGTTGGTCCATTGGCTGCAATACAGTACTCTAAACGTTGAGGCTAGTTATCAATAGAAGCACGCAGTCTCGCCAAGGGGAAATTCTTTACTGCCAATCGTATGCATTGTTGTATTCAATATTATCATGGCGTTCAGAGAAAGCTGTATTCTCTAAAACGGGCCGTAAATTATAATATTGCTAATTAAAACCGGAACTAAAACGACGGCCAGTTCTGCTCCAATGAAATCTGAGACGTTTGCTGCCAACCAAGACTTCGGGACCGAACTATATGTCTAGGCGCCAAGTCTCGCTGGACCGCACCATACTTGGTTAGTGAACATTCTATTATTAAGGGGCTTAACTACATTCTCAACAGTGGTATCTTAAGAAACTTGTGCCTATATTTTGATACCTTCCTTACAAAAATATAACTCAGTGACTCCTTGACAGCTAACACCCCCACCATCCCCAACAAATTTTTCCTGTGGCCTCCCTTCGCGTACCGCTACAGTAGTTGTTCAAGCTTTACCACCCTATTCATTTTTAATATCAGTCAATAAATGAGCGGCGTGTCCCTTATAGGCTGTAAGCCCCGAGACCTCTAAAAAATACACGATTCAGCTTATAGCTATCTGTATTTGCCGAGACAAAATCTTTTGCTTTCGCACAGGATTTCTTCGAATTATTTCCCTTAATCCTTTGACCACCTTCATCATATGAACACTACAGGAACGGCCAGATCTTCCTCCGACAGAGGATGTCTCATTGTACCTACTAATAGCCTGGTACACATTTGACAAACACCAAGTGTTAGGGTTTTAAAAATAGAATTTCGCTCCGTATCCACCTTGCTGTCACAGCGATTGATCTCGCAAAATGTTTTGTAAACTATTGATTATTATACTTTAAGTGAATAAGTTACCAACACTCCGTAGTATATCTGTGATACACTACGGAGTGTTGGTGAAACATATTATATATATTTTTATTTCCTTTATACAGGCTGTACAGGAAAATTAAACACCTAATTTAGTAAGTAATCACATAACAATGTGATGGATATAAGATACGTCTCATATTTACAAAGATACACCCAAAAACAAAATGTACTGTGACATCGCTTCCCCTCTGTTACAATTATGTTTTGAAACTTAAATATTTTATAAAAAAGCATATCTGTCATGAGATACTAATGTTATAAACGAACGTTGCATTATTATCAAACCAAGTGTATATTGAGGTTATGAATTATTTGAAACTTGTTATAAAATTAATATTTTTGAATAATAGGAAATATTTGAATAATTATTTGTCAAACAGTATTTTGAATTATTAAATTATGAATCCTGCAATATTCAACTAGGATTTTTGCTTTGGTTTTCTTGAACTGCTGTAATAGTAATTCTTAAAAACAATATTTTAGTGTTTTTGTAAAACAAATTTGGTCGTATCTGTAAATATCAACTGACAATTTATATAAATTTCTTTTGTAGCATATTTTTTTGTGCAGTATTGGTAAAAGAATCATAGAATGTTACACCCTATCAAATTTGCACCCTTGCCTAAGGCTGATTTAGAATATGAAATATTAGTTAGAAATAAATTGCTCTACAACACTTATTGATGCACTGTCTATGTGCATTATAGTTTTTTGCATGCACTGTTACATGTGGTGTTGCTCTACAACACTTATTGATGTACTGTCTATGTGCGTTATATTTTTTTGCATGTACTGTTACATGTGGTGTTGCTCTACAACACTTATTGACGCACTGTCTATGTGCATTATATTTTTTGCATGTACTGTTACATGTGGTGTTGCTCTACAACACTTATTGATGCACTGTCTATATGCATTATATTTTTTTGCATGTACTGTTACATGTGGTGTTGCTCTACAACACTTATTGATGCACTGTCTATCTGCATTATAGTTTTTTTGCATGTACTGTTACATGTGGTGTTGCTCTACAACACTTATTGATGCACTGTTTATGTGCATTATAATTTTCTTACATGTACTCTTACATGTGGTGTTACTCTACAGCATTTATTGATGCATTGTCTATGTGAATTATTTTGGGGATGTTCATCTGTATTACACCTTTAACATATTATGAAGAAAAAAAATATGTATAAGAGTATCCTATGGTTTTGTATTTACTTAGTGTAGTACACAGCTGTGAGTAAGGTCCATAGTGATCTTATCTCTGTTTAAGGCAATTAGCATGTTATTATGATGTAGTGATGTTTGTTAGATACGAATGTATGTATGAATGTGGTGTCAGAGATGTAATGGATGCGGTGAATGTGATATACAGTAAACAACCGAACCGAACCGCCACCTAGTTCTAGCCTGCACGTACGTACTGCTTTGAACAGCGAATCCAAAAGTGTCGACGTATCTGGTCGACTCTTTGGTAACGTGTCAGGGAATGGACAGGGATGTTGCACATGTTAGCGCACACAGGTGTAGTCCATGCGCGACTTACCAAAAAATGCACCGGGCTCAACGGGAGAAAATCACTCGGATCCCCTGACATCGGTGTCAGCGGGCGCGAGTTTAGGACAGCCTCGGCTGGACCCAAAGAAGTGGTGAGCACATGGAACGTTAAATGTACGTTTCCAACCATACGTCGCAGGTCATGCTTAGAACTTATAACACCCGATTCCCATATTCCACCAAAATGACTAGCGTTCGGTGGGTTCATTTCGAACTTAACGTTTTGTGTTAGTGCGTAATCTTTTATGTCTTCCTATATCTTAGACAGAAACATCACAAACTCATTTTTAAGTCCAACAAAGTTATTTCTATTCACTAAAGATTTCAGCAGGCTTACCACGGCGAGATATAAAACGCTTTAACGCCATGAGACGGACGGACGTGAGATCATTTACTGACTCTAAAACGTCACGTCAAAGGACTTGTCTGTCTTAGCACCTCTGCGTTTATGCTTCAGTATGAGCATTAGACGCCGTAGTACATGAAAGGGTAGCCCAGTTCTGGACGCTGCACACCTAAGTTACCCATAATAGAAGTCAAGTTCTTATCTTGAAACCGCTTACATATGACACAGTTGCGCTCAATCTGTCTTGACAAAGTTTCTGCTCCACACCGGCCACCAAGTGTCCTTAATAATAAATAGTTACAATTGCAGCGGTGAGTGCAATAGCTTCTTATGTTCGCGAAGAAAAAATAAATTCGCTAGTATATGTTTACTTGACATTAATATTGGTTGTTTTTACTAGTAACTAAGTGTACTCGAGTATTCTATGCGGCCACCTACTCTAATAATACTGTCGGAATCAATAAATAAATTTGATTTAGTCAAATTGGCGGGCTTCTTACTTAATGATTATCCGTTTAGTAAACAATGATACAGCTCGAGATACGAGCCCTGCTGCGCACAGCCGCGAGAGCTGCGTCTCCGCGGCGAACAGCTCGAGCTTGCCCGACCGAGTGGCTTTGTTGTTTCGCGAACATACGCCACAGTGCGCTTCATACGAGTAACTAACTCCATTGCCGCGTCTTAAGGACCTTGGTGCTTATGTTGTCGTATCCCGTGGACTTTAAGTGAGTGTCGTCGAGAGTCCCGTGAACTTTTACTATGGACTACATTTGATTTTAACTATAACAATTTAATGGGTTCGATGAACGAAGAAATCACATCAAATTTAATAAAATAATAAAGTGTATAAATGCCAGACCAGCAGACTACTAACGCAACTATCGTCCGACAGCGCATCCAAGTGATAAGGCAATATAATTGTACACAATATAATATAATAATAATAAGACAAGCGTCTTCAGTAAATTGGGCGTCATATGTAAACAGCCTAGTACAATTGTTGAGTCTGTCCAAAATATAAACTTTTTTAAATTACTGAATCAATAGCATAATTATAGGTCAATAGAGCAAAACGGAGTATTTCGAGCTCGAATTGCAGACTGCGACAATATACAGCATGAATCGCAAAGAAATTTGGGATACTATCCAACAAACATACCGATACTAAAGACACATTAAAAACTAAATATAACTAACTACATACTCCTTCAGAAAATCTAATTCAGGAATCAATTTAGTGATTAGTAAAAAAAGCACACAATTAATCAAAATATATCCTTAATGAGAACTTAAATACAGACAAAACCCGACTATGCAATAGATATACCGAATCAATAAGATGCAGTAGTGTACTGCTAATAAAGTATACACACACTACCATGATAGTGTCGCCAGATACATCCACCAATATCTTGCACTAAGACATAACCTGACAGGCATGTACACACCGTACGACAAATATGACCCAATAAACGTATAAGAAAATAATAAATAAAAGGAAAATTTTATTAGGACCGAGACCTCATAACAGGCTGCACCATTCTCAGCAATATATCTGATATAACGCTGTCCATTAAAGATGATAAGACCAGTTACCTTATAGATAGTTTCATACCAAACACTAATAATCCGATACAAAAAAATAAGAAAAAAGTCCAAAAATTATAATCCACTGGTATACAAAATAAAACAAATGTGGCATCAAGAAACGGTGAGAATAGTCCCAATAATAATTTCATCCCCCCGCTACTTTACCCAAAACTCTCCATACATCCCTAAAAACTATTGAAATTCTTCCAAAAATGTACATACCACTACAAAGAATAATTGTCCTAGACACTTGCTTAATAGTACGCCCCTTCTTTAACCCTACTTCACTCACGCTCCAAGACACCTTGCATACTGAAAACACACTTACACTCACACACACGCAATGTAATTGTAATTCCACGACATGAGAACAAAAACACACCTAACCCATGACTCACAGAATCACCACTCATCCCCGTCTCCCTAATAATTATAATACAAATCTGAATACTTGACCTAGGCCGTACCAGATTCTCGATATCCGACCTTGAGTCGAGTTAAAAGAAAATTCTTTTTTTTCTATAATAATTATAGTACCCCTTTATTCCAAATTAATTTTAGAAAAACAACACTGAATTTTCGATGTAACTTATTCCGGATTACAATTTGCCTCTAAGTTCTGTATGCATATTTCGATGGTTCCGTTGTTTGTTTCTGGTCGTCTTCTCATCTTCTGACTTCTCAACCCCTGTTTCTTTTGCCATCCTTGGTATCTAGAGAGTGACTAGCTTGCTCAACTTTTCTGTCGGATGGCGTAGTATACCTCCAGCCCGT
>JAFELO010001480.1:183917-226623 GCA_017140195.1 Eumaeus atala
CATTTTTCTTATTTTAAATTGCTTTGAATTTTGTCTTAATTGTTTTAAATCAGTGCAGCTGTCGCTGCTTATTCAGATATTTGATCGGTTAACTACTTATTGAAGTGCCCTGTATCTTTGTCGTGTTGTATTATTTATTGCAGATTAGCTTTACTGCTGCTTGGTGATGCCTCTTAAATTTTAATAAACACATCATACAAATAAATTTTATTTATTACGTACCATTGTTAAACATTACAGTAGACCATGTCAACACCTCAAAAAATAGTAAAAAAAAAAATGAATACTACGCACTATCCAGCACGAACTTTAACTCTACCGAAAATAATTAGCGCTTTAAAGCTTTATAAATCACGAGTGGTTAACTATATCCAAGAGCGTTGAAAGACGCATCCAATGATGTGGGGTAGACCCTACTATACTAATTTTTTTTTTGCACATTTTATTTTTACCACTTTTTGATTATGTAAATAAATCTGTTCGTTAGCTTTCTATTTAGATAATGATGATCTAAATGAGTGTATAATCCAAATATTTTTTAGTATATTTTATTAGTACTGTAATTACTATATTCAGTACCTCATAATTGACTTAAGTAAAACTGCGTGTATTTTAATGATTAATAGTTCGAATGTACTACCAGGATAATGCTTTACGTAAATACGCCATGTTGCTTATAAAATATGCACATTTGAGCTAAGAAGAACTGCCTATTGAAATCCTCCATCAGCAGGCAAGGGGAAGAGGGGGTCTGTTCCCAAACAATTACAAATCACACCTGGACCGCCGCCCCATGGACGATGACCCTGCATTGGACTTCTTGCTATAAAGAAACCGTGAGGGTTACGTTTTACCCCTAAAAAACTAAAAGTAAAAAAAATGGTCTATAGGTTCATTCTTTTACATAATTATATTTTGGTGTATTTTCCGGCTTATTATTTCGTCATTCAAAATCGTTTCATGTCATTCTTGTAAAGTTTTCAAATGAGCCACTGCACATTCGCAGACTGAGGATGTTGTACGTTCCCTTTTTGATAAATATTTTCGTAGCTACCACTTTTTCCTTTCCGCTTCGCATTTGTGATTATACGAGCGGCACTTAAGTGTACTATAGCCATCTCCATCACAACTGATGGAGACTGTGGATGATGATGACAATGTCACGCAAATGTCGCACAACATGTCGCCCAAATGTCGCACTAGCGAATATGAGGCTTTATTGTTCGTGTTCAATTAATACTGCCGTCGACATGGGTAACATTGAATACTGTTGTAGGGAACAAACAAGAATATACTGGGAGTTATGGCCTACGCGAGTGTCTGTTATTATTTACTGCTGTATTTGTATCCATAAAACAAAACACCATGTATGTTGAGTCTACGTAATGGCAGAATTTATTTATTCAATAGCGTAAATTTTATATAGTAGATTATTTCAACTGACTTGATTGGTATGTGAGCAGAATTTTTTTAAAAATAGTGCTGTTGGTACAAAACAGCTAATCGAGCTGGCATAACCAGGGCATCGCAGGTCTGGGGACGCTAATTCTGTGAATTATTCGAGGGATCCCCTCCATGTCACAAGTTTATCTGAGATTGTAATGAAACTTTGGTAGAATGGTCTGGGAGCCGACGATGAATCCCGTAAAATCCATTTACTTATTATTTTCTGCTTGAATGGTAGACGAGGCATGCATCAGCTAGTTTTATAAGGAACTGCCATGAAAAATGTTCAGATTAAAATATTTAAACTTGAGTTCGCCTCTTGCAATACACAGTGAACTCTCTTTAAAATATTTATTTAAATACCAATAGTGGTAGCCTAACTTTGAGACATATTTTCTTATGTTTGTTTTAACGAGGGCTGAAGCACGGCTCAGAGAACATAACGTACCGTAGCAGGTCTGCCTTCGTATGTTTGCGCAAATGGCTAGTCACCGCAGAGACGGCCGCTGTAGCTAAAATTCAGCTGAAATGACATTAATATTACACTGTATAAGAAAAATTATACGAGGTATTTGAGGTCGTTTAACGTCTGTTAGGTACATTAATTTGTATCTGTGATCGACATACCACGCGCTTGCAAAGCTGAAAAGATACTTGAAAATTGCTTATGCTATGTTCACAAGGCTATGTGTAGTTACGATAAAGCTGTTAACAGAAAGGAAGGTGTAAACTTGGTTAAGTTATGAAGCAACGCGAGAATAATCTGCAATCATTACCATTCCTATGTGCCCCCTACCATCCTACTTCGCTACTTGAACAAAACTCTGTTTATTATTCCCGAGGCGCTAATTTTGCGGTAAAACTGAAGGAGAAACTATACTTGGTAATAAACTCTTCATGCTTCGATTCACCTATGTTATGAATAGAATTCTCTATTCATTTCAATAATGAATCAAAACAGGGATTTGTTATGTGGTTGGTGGTGGCAGGGATGGTTCATCGTATTAGTAGGATGGTCAAACGTTAAGAAGTTTTTTGTATTTAACGGGATTGGCCCACGACTCATTCCCACTGCTGCTATTCCCGTCCAGCCAGGGTCGACAGCGGCTACCACTTTCGACCTTTGATATTATCTCAGGGAGCCCGAGGGAAGAGCTGAAACGGTCTGAGATGTAGATAAATAATAAGCTAATTTGAACTATGCCTTATGATATTTGCTTTGTTATTATAAGGAGCATTACTATTATTGAACTATGTTTATTTGCTGTCAGTAATATTTATGACAAAATTGTTTAAAAGCACGATGGTTTCCCACGTCTTCCACGAGACGTATAGTTTACAGTTGCACCATAGTTAACTACTCCCGTAACACTGCGATTATTATGAAGACCGCACTCCCATAAGACGTGATGTGCGCTTGTACATGTTCATCACCTTCGATACTACTTTAAAACTAAAAATTTTGCTCTCAAAATTTCCGTGTTCGGTTAGAAACTGAGAATTGTAATGATCGACTTATTATCAGTGTTTCGATAATCGGTCCCGCACTCATGGGAAAAAGTTGTATAAATATTGATCTTTGGTTGTATTGCACCAGTGGTACTTCCGTTCATTAATTAAATTATGTATGGTGACGTCTAACGGAATAAATAGTTTTGTAATCTTCTGTTTATCTTGAAGTCCTAAGAAGTTTGGATGAGGGAGGTTTTTGTTGTAATACATAGCTTTCAATTTATAGATCAACAGGTAAAACTCCGCCACGAACTGGCAGGCCACCGTGCAATAATTTACGTCGCGGCGCGTCTACCAGTAGCCCTGTCTCCTGGCGATTCGTAGTAGATGCTTCGTAGATACGCCGCGTTGTTTATAACTTTTAGGGTTTAAAGGTTAAGACTTTAAGAAGTTGTAAAAATTTAAATTTGATAATTGGCTGTGCGTACTTACTTTTTAGAGGTGACCCTCATTTTTTCATTGATTTGATTGCTCATAGATCTGGGGTTATCTCATCCCCTACCCTCAAGGCGGCTATGGGCTTTCGTGAAGCTAAAATAAATTTGACTAAGTTTAATCTATACTTTTTTTTTTATAATGTTGGTTGACACACGTGTATAGTTGGATGACGAAGCTAAGTGCATTTGCTGTGAGGTAGTGCCGCGCTGTATACGCCACGGCCTGGGAGGTACGTCCTGCTTCGTAATACCGGCGCAGAGTTACTGGTGTTATATCGGAGGGTAACAGGAAAAGAGGACAAGTTGCCAGGAATTAAGTTGATGTTGATGGGCGATGGTCATCAAAGTGTTCCAACTTCTCGTTCGCCCTTTTTGCTATAAAAACGATTACAGTCCAGGTCGTATGGTGATATTGTTAAAAGGTAGCAGTGGGAATTCTGTGACGCACATAAATATCCGCATAATATATAACTTTTCAATTTTCATAAGAAAATGCGTTGCCCTCCTTTCTTCCTTACCTCCAATGAACATCCAATGGTTTGATATGGGCAATAATGGTCCTAAGGGGATAGATTATTGTATAATTTTAGACTTTTTTATAGCTTATATAATTCTAGTGTTCTTCATTCAGTCAAATAAATTCAAATAACGTGTAAAAATTTACAAATGGCTCCCAAACTAAGCCAAGCTCCTATCTTAGACTGCCATAATACGAGGGCCACACTACACATTGTCACTACGCGTTGTCCCGAGCTCGTAAATATTTTAGAGAGTTTCCGAGGAAGCTGTAGATATTCCCAATATCTTCTACCGCAGCTGACTTGATCGTTATAAGTTTTGATGCCTCAATGCCGTTTCGCTCCTGCCCTCTCGCGGATGTGGTGGGGCGTTTCCTCCGCTCGAAACTGGAGCGGAGGAATCGCAACGAGCTGTCGGTCTCCAGCAGAGAGTAATTCAGCTCTGTGTACTCAAAAATAATACTTGTTGTATTGATACCTTAAGTTTACGCGAATGTTTGACATTACAATAAAACTACTTTTACGGATTTTGTCGCGGTTTATTAAATTATTTTTGTTGCCCGACCTTTAAAAATTATTTTTGTAGCTTTACAGCAACCATGGAATACGTACAAATACATGGTCACGGGTGGACCCGTCCACTCGTGACCATGCATTTGTATTGCGCTGACTATTTGCATTACCATTGTATTGCGCTGCTTTTACGTCTTACGTCGTTTCTGATTCCGGGAGGTCAAACAAAGCTAATCCATTTGCATCGAGAAATGTGAGAGGGGAATGTTACTTCTCAGAAACTGTTCACTAATGCCTTATAGGACATCTTTAATACTTCAAACTGTGCAGAATATATTAACGGCTAAGACCTCTCACATCTTCGATACGCCGATGATATCGTTGTGTTGGCAGCCTAAATGAATACTCCCGACGTATTGTCCTTAGGATGAACTTGGTTACGTTAAAGGTAATGTTCAAGGAACACGTCCTCCCTAGGTTGGTTAACGTGGATGGTGCTATTCTCGAAGTCGTAGACGAATATACCACCTCTGGTAACTATTGCAATTAGGTTGATACTACTACGCGAAGAGAGCCAATAGAAGGATGCGATTAGGTTGGACATCATTCCGGAAGCTTCGTCATATTCTTACGTAAACCTATACCGCTGAGCTTGGAAACAAAAGTCTTCAATCAATACCTTCCCCCGTCATGACCTACGGGGCTGAAACATGGCCTTTCAATTCTAGACTTTTCCGCAAGTTTGCGGTAGCTCAACGGGCTATTGAACGTGCAACGTTGGGCGTTTCTCTGTCCGACAGAATTCGTAACGAAGTCATAAGGCAGAGGACTAAACTATCCGATATCACGCGACGAATGAGCTCGCTAAAGTGGCAATGGGTTGGGTACACACTCATAAGAAGAAATGGCAGATGGGCCAGTGGGGTTCTGGAATGGAGGCCGCGTCTATGAAAACGAAGTGTAGGTCGACCGTTCACCAGTTGGGAAGACGATCTCCGTGCAGTAGCCGGTTCGGGGTGGATACGAGTACCAGGAGATAGGTCGTCCTGACGTTCATTGAGAGGCACCTATATCCAGCAGTGAACCGATAAGGGCTGATAATGAAAGAATGAATGAAATACAGAATATTATGTATAATATGAGGAATAAAAGTTACGTAAACACCCCTAAGCCTATACGGTATTCGTGGACATAAATTGTGCGGAATCCGTTTCCAATCAAATCGTCCACGGGTCCGGTGGATAGACACCCGCATGTTATAATCATTGTTTATAGCTATTGGCCTCTCAGTGATTCACATTTAGAATATTAAAATAAATGGACTTATTTATGAAGTTGATCTACATAAACAGGTCATACATTAACAACATGATGACCTTAGCGTGCGGTAAAAATGTCTAGGACAAGCCATTTTTACATTACATTATACATTCGATCGTAGGATTCGAAACGAGACATACTTACTTTACACAGCAACAACAATAACACACCTTCGCGCCAGCTACCTGAGACTGAGGCAACGGAGTGCACACCTCATGATCTTTACATAGCTGCCTTGTCCCCTCCATTTAAAATAACCGATTTAAATGACTCTATAGGTGGGCTAGGAATGTTCTAGTGCAATCATGTTCAATTATATAAGTGAAGACCTAGGTCCGGGCCGTAGATGAGACCAAAAAGGTAAAGTGTCGTGTTTCGTGTCTATTTACTCTTCGTTTAATAGTCGGTTTCGTTCCCTGGAATAAGGTAAGGAGGAAAAAAAGAGTGCATTTTAATAAGTGCACATACTTCTGCATTTTAATATATCCTGCACAATCGTTTATGACGCTCTATAGGCAGGACTACGTCCAGCAGTGGACGTCGTGGACCTGTTCGTGATGATGATGATGATGACTCGACTACGCTCTACTTACAGAAACGACCGACTCCCGTTACCGTCGGCCGAAGCACGTACTGCACGACGCCGACGACGCGATAGCCATAGCAGTTGCTAAGCCGCCCTTGCACACAAGCAAAAACAATGGGTGTGTTTTAAAATGCAATAAAATGCCAATAGGGCCAACTTACGGATAGCAGGTTTTAGTCGGTAGTAGCTATCGCTTCACGACTTGAGCTCGACACACACTTCAAGCCCCCTTGGTTCGGCTGGATGGTGCGCAAAAGCATTTCTCCTGCTAGAACCAATGCCGTACACAACGCTCGTACCGGTCGAGCGATGAAATCTTACATATAGTAACACAGTTATAACACATAAGACTTACAGAATTACAAACTCATACACCGCTTACGGAAACGAGCCCGGGTTCAAAGCCGTAAGTTGAGAGCTTAGATTTGTAGCAATAAAATAACGCGACTGTAGAGAGCTCTTATAATAATCAATAAATCAAGTACATGGCTTTTGTCGATTTGTAGCGCAAATCAACCCCTCCCGTCAGGGGGGTGGAGGAGGCCGGCCTCCTCAGATAAGCCAAACATTAAACGAGCTCAATTATCCTTATCCACGACACCGCACCTTAAACGGCATCGTGCGCGCGCCGTCCCACTAATGTGGGGAGGGGGACCGTTTCCGTTCCGTTTCGATCCCAATAATAATCACCATAGGGTAACGCCCACAGTAAAATTCCGGTTTGTCTCTTCCTATTTGCAGGAAAAGAGGGGGGTCTGTCCCCCTATCGTCTCCCTAAACCTGAAGACACGTCTGAAAAGTCTTTCGTTTTCATTCGAACTGTTAAGGCTGGACAAGCACCGCCAATCTGTAGTAGGTCCCTCCGAAAAAAAAAATAGAGAAGACCGTAGCAGAAATTTAGCTACGAGGAGATGATAATGTAGGATGTAGAAGTCGCATTTTGGAAGGTGAAATATTGGTATGGACTAGGTTGGAAATATAGCCAATTTCGTCAGGGACCCGTTTCAAATATGGTAACATTGCAAGTAAGCGCTCGACTGTGGCTGTCGGCTTCTGTGCAGACGGGAAACCGGAAGTTGTGGTTTCGCAGAACTTGCTTGACATGTTGAAGTTCGGTATAGAGGTGTTACATGTCACATATGACTCGTGCTCACTGGAACACAGATTTACCCACGGTAGGCAACTGTGATGGATGGTGATGAGATTTTCCGTTTAGATACATATCAGTACTCAAGGATTCTGAGTATTTTTGAGTCTGGACGTTAAAAATCTAATATATTCGTGTGCAAAGGGGCCGAAACTAAATAGATTGCTGAAAATACACAGTACTGGTGCTCCACTACATCCAATAGTGAGCCAAACTGACTTACTAACTTATATTCTGTATAAGTTGGTGAGTCAGTTTGTCAGTTGTCTCTATATACCTGGCTCAACATGTGGCGAAATTCCTATCACCACTGTGTACGTGTACTAACTAAAGCATTAACAAGGGACTCATACCACTTTATCGAAGACATACAATAACTGCATGTCTATGACGATGAAATTATCTACAAGCAAGTAGATGGAGAAGCGATAGGTTCGCCAATATCCCCTGTAGTCGTAGATATGCTTATAGAGGACTTTGAGGAGGCTGCCATTCGAACTTCACCAATAACACCAATTTTTTTAGACAGCTCAAGGCATCTATGATAAGCAACACCTGGATACCGAAATTCAACATATCAAGCAAGTTTTGCGAGACAGCTATGCGAGCTTCGGTTTTCCCATCTGCTCCACAGAAGCCGATTGAAACCAGCCAACGCCGAGCACTTAATATTAACATACTTATAATGGAGTCACAGACAAAATTGGCTATATTCTCAAGCAAGCTGCAATAAAAACTTATTTGAAGCCACCAAAGTCTAGTCAGTTCTTACTATCAGTGAAATACGGTATACCTCTACAAAAAAGCAGGTGTGTACAAGCTTGATTGTGCCTGTGGACTCTCTTATATAGGACAAACTAAAATAGCGCATATCCTCACTAAGGAACACCGATTCCTTCCAAGATTGATCTGTGTGGCTATTGAAATTAAAAACATCCAAACTCCAATGGAGAATTCCTTCTCCTTGGGACCCAGTGGTAAACATAATCTATTTTGCGTAAACTAAGCATAGCAACAAGGTATAATAAGTACTGTTTGCGTTAAACGGAAGTACTAAATAATTACAATAAAACTCATTTTATGGATTCTATCGGGGCTTATTTGGATCATCAAGGGTGGACTCCACCCGTGACCATGGTTGCTGCAAAGCTTATGAGCCATCGGACTAGTTGAATAATAAATAAGCCGCGATAGAATCCGTAAAAGTAGTTTTATTGTAATGACTAATATTGGTGTAAAATAAAGATATCAATCCGTAAAATATTTTTCTAATTCGTTAGCAAAAACTTTTTTCGCGGGTAGGCGAGACATTAACAAACACTCGCTTTCATACAGGTCTTTGTTTTTCATATTATTTTACTTAAAACATATTTGATTAAATGCATACTTGTGCTTAAATAATCGCCTGTCACCACCGACATTCCTTCAAATAAAATCCTTTGAACGAGCTATTTATGTGGTATTTTTAATGCAGGTAACTGCATCAAAAGTACCATATAAATAAACTGACATTACCGCAGGAAAACGGAAGCTGTACAAAAAATGATAGATGAACCAGCAACTGTATTCAAATCCAGCATGGACTAGTTTAACAGAGACTTGCAAAAGGCCACCACAAACTCTGCAACTACAAGTCCCACGACGAGTATAGCCACTGGGTTTGAGAAACTTAGATCATTTATCCAGTTGCCTCTTCAAAATCTTCAAAAGCAAGTTGATCTTTCGGCCAAGATCCATGATCACTAGGAGATGAGGAGTGGGAGAAAAAATCTGCTTTTTCATGGTGTTGTGCAGGAAGATAAAGAGGACGCTGCATCCACTTTCATTGACATTGTAGTAAACCGAGTAAAAATGTGCAATATTGAGTTACACAGTTTAAAGCGATGTCACGGATTCGGAGGAATAAGGGTAATGTACCAAGGCCAATTCTAGTTAAATTTCAAGATTGAGAGACAAAATCGCTATTGAACGGTACCGGTGTCACTCTCTGGGATTTCTTAAATAAAGGGCGACATGAAACTTATGTAGGCGCCAGAAAAACGTTCGGTGTACCAAACTGTTGGACCAAAATGGAACTATAATAATATCCACTACTGACGGTTCACGGCCCGAATAACCTCAATGACGGATCTAAAGTCTATTCCTGTACTCGGATCTACAAACTTAATTGGAACTTAATTGGAAACAATATTGATCCTGCACCAAAGGAATCCAAAGGACCTAGACGGTTACTTAAGGGTAGATAATTTCTTTTCACTTTGTTTTTGCATTATTGGTACACATATTAATTTTTCACCATCTCGTTATTGCTACATGCTACTTTTTAATATGTCATTTCTCGAAAGTAAATGTCCTTCCTTCAATATATTGACATATACCTTCATATGTACCTTCAAGACATTTGTCGGCTTGCCCTGATTACAAGTATATTGGCCATCATAATACAAATTGTTGTCGGTCGGTGATAGGCAATGCACATTTTATTTGTATTATTTATATATAAATACATATATAATTATAATTTTCTTGTTTCATAACGTTTATTAAATATTAATTTATTTTTATTTACCTCTATATAAATCATAAGCAAATATTATATTATACAGGATGTTCAACAACAGAGAAAGAGATGAAGAAACCTTTTTTTTTTCAATAGGTTCAATAGGCAGTAGTGTGGATAGCTATCCCCCATGTGTTTCTCCATGACCTGTAGGGCCAGGCCAGATGGGGAAAAAAACCGTACCGGATAGGCCTGCGGTGAGTGGTCTGACGAAGCAGGACGCGAAGATGCGCTACGACTGAATCAGCTATATTCTAGGGCAGACTACGTGTCGCAGCCCGGCTCGTTGAGTCAACAGTGGTGGACCACATTGATTTTTATTACTGTCGGTCAAACCGTAAACCTATGGATCTGGTACCGTAGGAACGGCGCTACCATTAACTGGGAAAGTGGTGTGCTGTGTGGAAGAAAACCACTATCTAAAAATACTATACTCTACATAGGGATGCTAACGACACCCTTTCGTAAACAGGGCAAGGCTTTTAATAATGGAAAAAACAATCTGCCAAGTGACAAGGATAATGACCTAGAAAGATTGAGGGCTTCGAGTTTAGCGGTAGGTGGTTCACGAAGCCAAAAAAGCCCAGGGGTATGGTCCAAAACTGCTCCTCCTAATGCGAAAAACAAAGACGCAATCTCGCGCGTAAGATATTTCTATTCCATTCTAAGAATCTCGGCAGAGGAAGCAATGTTGCGGGGTGAAATGGTGATGGCATTGTCTCTTGACATAGCCAATGCCTTTAATTCCCTACCTTGGAAATGCATCAGTGAAGCGCTAGCTTATCACCAAGTGGCTCTCCACCTCCGCCGGATAATCGAGGCTTACCTATCAGAAAGAGCCGTCATTTACCCCAGCCGCCCTGATTATGATCGGCGAGATGTGCTGTGCGGTGTTCCACAGGGATCGGTGGTACTGGGCCCTTTCGCGTGGAACATTGGGTATGTCTGAGTGCTACGTGATATACTATCAGAGGGATCCCTGTTGAGATCCCTTACTAGCTCCAGCTGGGCCTCCTCCTTGGCGCGGCAAATGGCCTGCTGCAAGATCTCCTACGAAGATCTTGCGCAGCCTCTCGTCCCTTTCGACATCCTGGGGGCGTCTCCGCCTGCTCCGGGTATAGCACCTTGCCCCGTTGAGGCAGCCCAGAGGCCGGATAACTCGACCGTCCACCAATAGAGCGCCCGCCACTGGGGCAGACTCTTCGCGGGCGGCATGGCCGCTCTGCACACCGCAGTGAATGCGTCGTAGAGCCGACCAGCCGCCTCGCCCAACCCTAACTCCGACAGCGGCGGGAGAATCCAACCGCCGACGATGGCAGCCTCCTTTATCAGCTCCCTGCTGCCCCCTAGACGACGATGACGTTGACGTCGGACGCACGGAGGCCGGAGACACCCCAAACCGTATGTAGCGGTGGACCGAGAGTCTCTCTACCTCCGTCGCCACCCTCCTCCCCTCCACTCTGCGTGCGATAGCCGGCGTGGCGAAAGTGGCGTCCACATCGGAACCTCGCGATCATCGCATGCATGTCTGGACTGTTCCTATGTTGTGGAGGGACAGTCTGGCAGCTACCGCACACTTCTCCACCTCCCTCCCTTTCGTATTCGTGACCGGGTTACACTAAGCCATGGACTTGGCATTGAGGTACCCAGCCACAAACACCTGGAGGGGTCTAGCTGCCCTACCAGCAGCACCAGAACTTCGAGAAACCATTCTAGGGCCGCCGAATTGCGCTTCGGAGAGAATTATACCCCTACGAAGTCCACCTCTCCCCAAACCGTCGCTACATACGCGAGGCCCCTCGCTGTGATTACGAGGGAGGGGGGTTTTAGGTTGCACCACATCTCCTCCGAGGTGTCGGTGTCCCTCACCCAGCTTGGGTTTTAGGGCACGGTGACGTCAATCGCCCACTCCGCCATGGACTGTAGGAGAGGGTCCTGGGCCCTGGCGGAGTGGTTGACGTTCGCCTGGAGAATGTTGAGATGCCCAGCCATTATACCATCTCAACGTCCGACACTGATCAGTTCCCCCTCTGAGCCGACCGATACTCAGCTCCTTTTAATCCACCGCCCCTTCCGCCTATAAAGTGCCGAAGCGTATGTCGCCCCTTTGTCACTGCCTCCGGCCGTAGCTTAACAATCACGGCCGAAGAGCTTCGAATTCACCGCCTACTTCTTCTTTGCCGGCGGCTCTGAAGCCGCCGGTATATTTTTCTGCTTCACCAGTGGCGCTTCACCCACGCGCCTGGCGGCGGACGACGTCCATTCATTTTGCCCCGTTGTCTTGTGGGGCTTGATCCTCCGCACCCTCTCTTGTGTAGGGGCAACTGCCTTAGAGGTGAAGGGACCGAGCGGCGTCCACTCTGACCCGTTTACTTTCCCCTTTCCTTTGTCCTTCTCCTTTGTACTTTGGGGCAGGGCAGGTAACTCCTCCAAATTTAGAGCCCTCACCGCTTCTTTTGCGGGATTGGCTGCTGGCACGATCGCTGCCATCGTCTCCTTCGCCAGCAGCCTATTGTCCCCAGAGATGCATACATCCACTATGTTCCCCACCATCTGGGCAATCTCCTTCATGAATTCGGCCATTGTGGGCGCTGCTACGCTCCCTTCGGCTGACTTATTCCGCACTTCCTCGAAATCACGGCTGTAGACGCGGACCTCTCCACGCAGGTTGCCCAATTCCCGCTGCAACTGCCCGTTGTCGGCTTTTAGCCTTCTGATCTCCCTGTCTTCCATGCGGAACACCAGGGACTCTATCATCTCCCTAATGGATCCCGCAGCCCCCTTTATTTTGGAGGCGTAGCTCCCCTTGAGATTGACCGATTTACCCGTTAGTTCCAGTGTAAGGTTCCTTGATATTTTCACGCCATAGAGAATGTAACACAATTCCCGCAGGAGTTACACCAAATTAAAATTGATGCAAACAAACGCGGAAAAACGCCGAAACAACAATGAAAAACAAAAACAACGCCGCAGGTAAGTCGCCCTGCCCCGGGACTGAACATTCAGAGTCTATACTGATTTCTCTAATATCAAATCGAAGCACGAAAATACGGATATTTCCGTGACCCGACGTCACACAGGAAAACTACAAACACCAAATGATGCGCCACCAAAAGGTCTATCGATTGCCGTCACAAGCCCTAAATTCCTAATACGCAGTATGCACCTTGTACCAGTTGTGAGCAATGTCCTACCCTTTAGTTCGTCTGTTAAAAATCTATGCTCCATTAGGATCAATCTCTTTCATAGCAAGTACAGATACAAGAATTACATTAAATGTGTTAGTAGCTTTATTCCCATTCTTACTAAAATATCTCTCGCGCAGTCCCTTCTGCTGCCTATTATAGATGACGCTGATATCTGCTTCCGCGATCTCAATGAAAGCCTTCTCTCTTCTCTGGGGAGTCTGCAAAATCTATGCATTCGTTTTATCTTCAGGATCCGCAATATGAGCACGTTTACGAATATCGCAGAAAGCTAAATTGGCTTCTAATAAGATTACGCCGAAACTCCCATATTCTCGAACTTATCTTTAACATCCTTTCCAATCCATTAAGATCCTTTTTAATAAAAGAAAAAAATCCTATCTTAGTAATAATTCGTCTATCATTCGTTCCTCAAATAAATTAACTCTTGCCTTTCCAGTTCACAAAACCTCTTTCTATTAGTGCTCTTTCACCGTATCAGCAATTCGACCATGGAAAGCATTACCAGTAGCTGTACAATAAGCGCAAACCATAGCGATTTTCAAGAAACGTCTTAAGGACCTTTCTACCTAACCTTTCTTTATCCACCGTGTAGTAGATACATCCATTCCTAATATACCTGTGTTATCTCTGTCGCTTTCTTCTTGTATTAATAGAGTATATTTCTTACCATCGTCTCATATTATTTATATTGTAAGTATATATGTATGTATGTATGTATATATTTACATGTGTGCTTTTTTTAAATTCGTGCGTTTTTTTATTATTATATATATTTTTCATTTTTTCCTCGTGCCAATTCCTACACCAGTTACACACGCTGTACTATTTCTCACGACCTATTTGGTTGTCCGGAAGAGACCGCCACCAGCGGTAAGACCGCCGTTTTTGTGCGTATCACTATCATTAAGTCTGATTTGTTATTCTTATTTATGGTACGAAATTAAGCATTTCTTATCTATTATTTATTTAAAATATTGTATGTGTAGACAGGCGCAGACTATTTCCGCGAAACTCTGATGCTTACGGATCCACGGCGTCTCAGCAGAGGCGGCCCATGACACACGAGGTGGTTTTTGCTATCGGTGGTTGAAAGTCGGTTCTTAACAGGGTTAAGAATCGGGTGCCCCTCGTCCCGTCTTTACAATAAGATCCTTCGTTTTAAGTAGCGCGGGTCCCTATATCATGAAGCATTCTAGAAGTTCATAGATGAAGTTGTCAGTAGGGACGTATATAGAGAGGAACTAGTTGGGTGCACGCAATACTTGTATGAACTCGCTGTGGATATTGTCGGTTCTGATGCGTTCACTATTCCGCCGGTTGGGGAGATCCGTTGCCCGTCGCCCGCAACGCGTATACATGTCGCGGGTGTTTGGAGCCAATAAAATACGCGGATTTTATAAATATTTATGTGCCGCTTACTAAAACGACAGGCGTATATTTACTGCTGCCGCTGATTTTATGTCCGACCACAGCGTCCGATATGAGATCGATTCGCAACAGTGTAGATTTACTTTTATAGCGATCGAAGTATTGTATGCTCAGCCTTTCTGTAGCGGTACAACGTGCGAGGTTGAGTTGTGTACCAACTTGAAAATATTTGAACCTACTTACTTCTTTCTGTTTGATTTGTGTGTCTGCTGAAAATTAAATATATTATATTTAAAATAGGATATTACAAATCTCTTTCTGGACGTCGCTACTTTACTACTACCAGTTCAGCCTACGTTTGGATTTTACCAAGCTGCACAGAATATACAGAAATGACTATATTTTCAATTAAACTACCAAATTTTTTGAATCGTTTATCTTTAAAACTAATACTTACTTTCTTGTAGAAAGAAGTCTGACAGTGCCAGGTCAGGTGAATAAGCTGGATGTGATAATAGTACAAAGCCACAATTGTAGGCTCCAGCCATTGATTGCAGACGTGAACACGGGCATTATCTTGATGAAACAGGACTTTTATTCCGAACACTCCTGGACGATTTTCCTTATTTCTTCTCGTAAGCGACATAGTAAGACACAGTAGTAATCAGAGTTTATAGTCTGACCCCTTTCAGGATAATGAATCATAATCCCACCCTCCGAGTCCCAGAATACTGAAGCCATTACCTTATTTGCCAATAAAATTACCTAGACTATTTAGGGGGTGGTGAATCAGGTCGTCTCCACTGTTTCGACTGTCGTTTTGTTTCTGGCGTACAACAATGAATCCATATTTCGTACTTTGTAACAAACCGATTCAGAAAATCATCAGCATTGGCTTTAAATAATTCCAAGCTCTCACGTGAAATAATCAATCGCGTCTTTTTTTGTTCAATTTAAAGCAGTCGCGGAACCCATCTCGCAGAAGGAAGAGATATTGACATACTGCATAGGAGGAAGTAGCACCATGCATGACACTACATCCTCCTATGGACGGCCAACGGGGCCGGCACGACCGGGGAGGTACCTCTTTTTCACATAACACTGTAAATTGACATCTTCAGTGTCGCGTTTCATGTGGTTTGTGAATAGCCGGTGGCCCATTGGAGGGGAATGAGGGCCACGCATGGAAATAGTAATTATGTGGAAGCTTGTGGGCGTCGTTTGTCGTAAAAAGGCTCCGATTGCTCGTTTGGTCCCCTATTCTACAAAAAAAAGACGCTTTTGCGTTAAGTGGCGCCGTCACTATTCTCCCCGTGCCAGTCGATTGGAACTAGCTCACCAGTTGTGAAAATTTATTTATGGGAGCGTCGACGCGGTACGGTATTCATAAAAATTCCAAAATGATATTCCGTGTACAGTTTTTGCAGTCACTTAGTAAATTTTTGCATAGTATAATAATGTTATTTAATGTTAAAGTTTTACTACCATCGAGTGCATTACTAGAAGTGGCGTGCATGAAGTAGAAAATTATTCGCATACACAGTCTATTATGAGCCAATTAGTACAATATTAAACAATAATAAATAATTTACTCATAAAATACTACTCAAACTATGTGGGCATTTTCTATAATATGTGACCTTATGAGAGGGTTGTCTTTTCTTATGAGAGGGTTACAAAGAGCGGTCCCCTTGGTTTAGTTGGGTTCACCCCAGGCCACTGAATCACACCGCCACGACATGGTTGGAACCATAGTGGGCTTACAATGTTGGCCTTATTTAATCTTTATCCGGTACATTTTGTGTTATTCTGATCACGCAATCGATTCCGCTTCGTCGCCGTTGGACGGGAGTGCGTAGGACGCGATCGACTAGGATCGACAAGGGGCTGCTCTGGCACAAGTTCTATTTCTTAGTCAAACGTTGGCGAGAGTCGTCAGTGACGGTAGGATAGTCCGGGTTCCTGAATAACCCCGACCTGCAACAGAGGTTGTTGTGGCTGAGTTCTCCCACTAGACAATTCAGAATCCACGTACCGGTGTACTGTTTGCAGAGTAAATGCTTTCTTCACATAAAAAATTACCACTGTTATGCAGGGAACACTTTCACTCAAGACTGTGCCACAGCGGCCAGCGATGCTAACAAGCTTATCTATCTCGTCATGTCGGTACGGTAATAGTTCGATAAAGAGTTATGTAAAATAAGTAAACGAGACTCATCGAGCCACGGTAAACTGACATTTAAATACGTGAATTATAAAAAAACAAATTTTTAATATAAAAAGACTGAATCAAGAAAATTGCTATGTATCACCTATGAGTTGTCATGGCCACCTTTTAACTCCATCAGTAGATCTTAGTTCAGGGGCTTTGTATGATTTATGGCCCTTGGTAATTAATAATAGGTAATGTTAACTCACCGGGATACAAATTATGTAACACAGCTTATCAATTTGCAGTTTATTGTCACAGCACCATGAGTAACACAAAATAGTTTAAGGTGCGGAAAAAAGACAGTCTAGCACGTATTAAATATAAGCGCAGCACATACAATAAGCAAAATAGCGAGAAATAGCGAGCTCATCAGATTTAGCATATAAGCGTTGCGTGCGTAGTCTCCGGTCAAGGATCGACTGTACGTCTCGAAGCTTCCTTCGCGCGGCAGGGATACGAAACCGGCTACTCCCGCCACTGCCCGCGAAGGGGATGCGCTCGCGCGTTCAATGGTGTGTCTAGTAGTTGATGTTACCTTTGTCGATATATCGATATATCGATACATCTACAATTATCTCTTTTGATTTTATTATTTGTGAAGGTATGTCTACTGTATAAAATACTATTAATATGTATGTATATGTATGTGTATGTATGTATCTGTATTTAATGTATATATGAATGGGATGTTGGTAGGGTACCCACATTAGTTTTATTATTATATATTATTTATTTTATTACCACCAGCAGAGGTAAAATCTCCACGATGGTATGACTTTCATCTCGTTGAAGTTATATTCTTATAGGATCTAATATAAGATAGAATATGAATATGAAACCGTCGCACTACAACCGATCCAAATCTTATGACTTCTTCCGGGATCCACGATGTTATTATTTAAGTACCGATAGCACCAGCAAATTTACAATATATTATAATGCTTCAACAGAATCTTACCTAAAATTAATATATACTTGTACATATATTGTACATCATTTTACTTTAACATTTTGTTTTACATATAATTAAAGAGGTAGACAGATATAATATCAGCACTACAATGTTACCGTTAGGTTCTCCCCTCCGTGACCTGAAACTCCTTTTAACTACGTAACCCGAACTGAACGTAACCGTTAAATTTAGAGCTCCTGCTGCTACGTAACTGCTATGTAATTAAAATATAATGGCCACTTTATAATTTTAATAAAACGAGGAAGTAGAAAGCTCACAGCTCTAAATGTGCTACGTGTCCGCATCTCGTTTCACGATAAATCACAAAGTGGTTTTCTGCAGTCACTTCATTAGTTTAAGTATCATGTATATTTTGTTACATTTGCTTATTTGCAACCGAATCCATGGTATCGATGATACCGCCATGAGCTAAAGACGACGCTGTCGCATTTCGTGCGGTTTGAGCGGAGGTCAGTGGAGGAGGTGAGGAATGTATATCCTCGGGTTGTGTCGATGTTATTGGACATAGGGAGCAAAAGGTTTAGACTCCGTTTTACATCTTAATGTAACTATATGAGTTAGAGACAAATGTTGTAGTGTATTTTTCCGTAACTAACGTGTGTTATGTAACTATATGTATACACATTTTTGTACATATATCTCTATTTTACCTTTACCTTTACTCCTTTTATTATTAATTCATTGGTTTTTCAAAAGTTTTGTTTGCACTATGCCTTCCCGATTTCACCTAAGGTACGAGATTTATATCGTACTATTATTTTTACTATCACTTGAACGAAAGGGTCTAATCAATGGATTGAACCAATTCGTTCAAGTGATAGTAGACACGAGGTATGTGGGTCACACGTGAATCTGACGCTTAACCGGCACCAGGTCCCAAAGGGACGGGAATTCATATACCATGCATATGCGAGTTTAAAACATTCGTAGGACAACTTTGAAATTTTTCACATATTAAATGGCTGGAAAACTGAATAATATTCTATATTTTTATTGAAGATGGCGACTGGATTATTCCAGGATTGTATAGTCTCAAAGTCTCAAGAGTGAAACCATTGCCTTCATTTTTTTGCAAGTTTAATGACAGCTGGGACCTATCGTCAGCTAGGGATTATAGCACTAATACAAGGAAAAGGTGGTCCTTTGAAAGTACTCTTTCCACTTGTTATCTTTCTCATTTTTTTCTCCATCCATCAAAAGAATTTAAAAAGTAAAAAGAAGTAAATAGGTTTTAACAGCAGTATTATCGAACGACATTACACTACTGATATAATTCAAATCATACGCGAATCCGTGTAGGAACCAAAGAGGTCTAAGCAGGATATCTACTCGTATGATTAGAACTCAAAATTATTGTTCTAAAAGAATTACTCCAACTCTGATCCATTGCAGTTGTCTATGTCATGTATGTGACGTATGTCACATAAAGCCAGCCATACATTACGTCATTTCACACAACGGTGTAAAACACTAGATAAACTCCGACTTTTCTCGCCATGCCCGGCTCACCGTCCATCCATTCCTCCGCGGTTTAGCTCATATCTTAATCGCGCCGACCGTTTGATAATATAAAATAATGAACAAAAATAGATAAAATGTGTGGAAACCGTTTTTCGATTTAATGAGCCGTTCGGGACTGTTAAAACTTAAATCGCCGGGTAATTTTCATTAGAGGAGTGCTTCCCTCCCGCCTGCTACGAAGTAAAAGGAAAACCATTACATTTAACTTGACTTTACGTACGTCAACCAATTGTATCCTATTAAAGTTCCTCCTTGTCCCAGTCACCTAAATTGGTGAAGATGTTTTTTTTTTATGTGTTTAATTCGAAAACAACTTTTTCTAAGAAAGTTATAACGAAATCTCAAAAAAAAAAAATTAGGACTTCCTATGAAATTTTCAAAATTTCGCACAAGTAAATATCTATTAATATTATATGCATTTATACATAATGGAAGATATTATATTTATTGCTATTTCGTTACTTTATTAAAGTAAACAATAAATTGAATTATAAATTAAAATTAAAGTTACTATCTCTATTCTATCTCTATAATAATTGACATATGCCTTTAGCGTGTTACATTGATTGTAATGTTGAACCCTGATGCGGTGATACCAATGCAAGAGTAGATGTAACGGTCACTAACATTTGGATTTCTAAGAGATTAAAATAAAAAACGCGATATAATGTTACGCCAAAATGTCACAATAATATCACAAATCTTCGATGATGTCAACGTTAACGTGGTCAGTGCAGCTGTGCCAGTTTTACGGCTAGTTAACCTGTCCAATAAATAGCCATTAGAGCGCGTTTTGCTTAAAAGAGAATATATTATTAATATTAAAGGGGACTTAATGTTAATTTACAAAAGTCAAGCAATATTAATAGTAAAGGGAAACTCCACTCAGAGGCCGTTACCGACATCACATGCTAAGTGCTAAAGTGATATGTTATCAAATGAACGCTCGACAGCGGCGATTTGAAGCTTCAAGTGCAACAGTTCAGAATGTGCTTTAAAAATATACACTCACACGTAGCCAAATGATAACGGAAAGCAAATAATTTTGATATATAATATAGATAATAGAACATAACAATTATGGGGACGTTTATGGGTATCGATAGTCATCGAGACGCCCCGACAACTGGCTACCACCTACACTTTAAATAAAGGTTGTTTTAACATTATATTAGTGCCCAATGCTACACACCGCCAGGTAGACGTAAATTAGTGACGTAGCTACTACCAAGATTTATTAAGTCGTCCATAAGATATCCGAATAATATTAGAAGATTTTCTATTAGGTTTGACTAACGTCCTTTAAGTAATACATAAGACGTGGCAGAAGTCATAGGTGTAAAAGAAAATTGCTGATAGCAAACACCACCATAACGCCTATTCGTACGACCGACTTCCTACCGGCTCCGGCACCCCACAAGATTCCGCCTCATGTATGACACATTGCTTTCTGCTTTTCGTCTCGAAGTGAAAAACCTCACCGACTCAACTGTCCGTAACGACCTATTCGATAAGCGATTTAACGATGACGTACTTCTAATATATTGCGAAGCCAAAAATATCTACGCGTCATATTTTATGAATAACGATGAGTGATTTCATGTATAAGTATACCATGGAGGTTAAACGACCGGACGGACCTTTTTTGTGAGTATCGATACCCATATACTTCGCACAATTAGGATAATTGTTAAGTGTTTGCTCTACTTCAGCCTTTCTCACTTAATGGGGTCCCCCCCCCCTAATGCGGACTCCAAACGATATAAATCGAGACAGACGGAGAGCTTTCATCTCAATCTACTAAGCTGTAGGGAATGTAGCAACTCGAACTTTTTAAGTTCAATATAGAATATTAATACTTCCCACAGGATGAAGATATATTTTTCAGTCAACATAACAATAGGGTTCGGATATCAATTACATTAATTTAGCAGCAAACTTTTGTCGAATTTCCATATTATTATTACAATTACTTTTTCAATAAACATGGAGACAAAATAAGTGACATTAAAAATATTATAATATCATGTCTTCTGCACGTAGGAATAGGTCGGATCATCAAAATCTCATCTCGTCGTATAGCATGTGGACCATATGTCAACACCGCGCACGTGACCGTGGTGCTCGTCCGCTGGAGAGAGAACATCAAGACCCCCCGGCGACGTTTGATATGCCCTAGACATACTTTAAGATGCAATCCGGTAAGTTGTTTCAGTTGATTAAATAATTCGAAGTTTCTTACATTTGAGTAAACGGGCCTCAGATGGCTTTCGATAACTACCGACGTACTTCGAAATCCCAATAATTTCTGTGCAGATGACATGTTACCTTTATTTTATCACCGCCGCAAGCCTACAAACCACACGAAAACCGATTTCATAGCTAACTTTACGCCTTACGGAGATGATTGGGGAGATCATACTATCCCGATTCGGCTAGGAGACAGATTTTTTACATAGAACAGGGGGACAAACGAGTAATCGGAGCCTTTTTACGACTACCGACGCCCATTTACATCAACATAATATGCAGATATCAAATCAACATAATATAAATAATATGCAGATGCGCTGCCCTCCTCTCTCTCCCCCGCCCCAAATGGGCCACTATCTCTTACTAAAAAGCAGTAATTTGTATATTGTAAATATTACTGCTTTTCATTGTGTAGCCATGGCGGCTATATAGTTTTACTGCCGCGTAGTCTGGTGGTAAGCATGTTCAGCCACAGTCGTGTGATCCTGGATTCGAGCCCCGGTTTGGATTAAAGTATGGTTTGCATTTTTTTTTAATTTCTAACAACGGATGGCTTAAGATTCAGTTCAAGGTGGCTAAGCAGATATTCTCCCCGACTTAGGCGCACACTCCAGCCGCGTAAAAGAGCGTCCCAATTCATGTACATGGTAGATGAGATAGGAAGTATCAGTCGGAGAAGAAATCTGCCTTTCGGTTAAAGAGAACAGAGCCTACTTCGCCGTTTATAATATTACTGGGCGCTGGTAGTTGCCAATACCTACGCACCGAATGCTCGTTTGCCTCATTATGAAAACGGGTTTCCTGTTTGTGAACGAGGTTGAAATAGCCTGTTGTGTAATGCACAAGGTAATTTTAGTTTGTGCTGCGTTGGCAATGTAGGCACTGGCAAACTTGCTACAGATAGTGCCAGCATTTTTAAATAGTAAAAATATAGTGACGTGGCTTTATAAAACGCCGATGCAAATTAAACTTTTATTTTAGCTTGTATATGAAAAGTATACATACTAAATACAAAGCCAACTGAGGCGAGCGATGGCTCAACTCATACTATCGCAGAGCAAAAGCGTCCTACCGTTACATGTTTTTGTACGTTGAAGATTCACCTATTCTTTAGCAAGAATAAGGTACAAATTAAAAACATAGAGAACGACGGCAACTGATACGTACGTACAAACAAAACAACGGATAGTCGTTGAGATAAAACCACGATGCAATGTTTGGTACGGCCCCAGTGCAATCCGAGCTTAAGGGCTACGTATATTATTATATGCTACGGTCGCTACGGTTGTGTAGCACTGCTACGTGACATACAGTCGATGTAACAATATTCTTGCTTACACCAGGCGTCGTGCATCGGTGACATTTATATTTGAGGGTGTTGTTTATTAAGTCATAGCACAATAAATGAGGAGGACCTTATTATGAAACGAACAACATGACTACTTAATGAACATGACAATTAAGGTGAGAAGAATGTAATCACTCCCACCATATTTTCTTTTTCCAATAATGAACACAGGCGTAACTATATTTTTTGCAGAGACTTGGAGAAATGTTACTCTTTATTCTTACCTTAAAATTTTATGTTCATTAATAATAAGTTGAATTGAAATGTTATAGTGTAGACAGATATTCGTTTCTTAGTTACTATACCACTATAACTATTATGAATCACACGAGTGCATTTATAATTTCAGTTCAACATATTTACTTCGTAAAGTGATCATTTGTTTTGTGATGCTACAATTTGCCATGAAATAATTATTGAAAATGTTATTATATTTATATAATTTAGTTACAACAGCAGCAATCTAAATGCGGCCATTTAGTTACACCCTGCACTTACTTTTTGTAATTATAAATTACTTAATTATTAAAAACGTTTTTAATATAAATTTTTATATTAAAAATTATTTTTTAAATATTTTTACTTATTTAATTAAACATAATAATAGGTTTTAAATAAATACCCTCTTTGCATTTTCTGCTGCTGACAACAGAAGTGACCTTCACCTGAGTGAATGATTACAGGGTGATAATAATGCTATATGAGACAGTAGTGTTGGCAGTAATTGAGCCCCCAACCTACACCTACAAAAATTGAAAAATAACAAAGTTTAAAAGAAAATCTTTAAAACAACGAGAAGCTATGTCTTACACATACGCCAAGACGTAATGTAAAGAATGAGGAATGGTCCCTAATAATGTTTTTACTGGAGGCTATCAATCAGCCGCTCCTCCGCGGCTGCTCTCTGCAGAGATCGATGGCAGGCAGCTTGTAACTACTCAAAATGTCGCGCTCCTAGCTCCGACGATCCTATATTATATAACTATTGCTCGTCGAGCATGTTTACGAGTTACCAACAGATTCAAAGTAAATTCATCCCCGCCTGACACTTGTCGGTTTGAAGGGCTTCCGTAAAGTTTAGTTGGCTACTGTGAGTTAAGTGCGACGTGATTCTCTATATTTAGTTAGCTCTACATATGCTGCTTAGAATAAAACTCACTTGTAAATTTGCTATATTTTCCTTATTTTTGCTTATATTGTTATGCAGATGCGATACACTCCTACCCTGCGTCACCCATGGGGGGGCATGGGTGACTGGCTACTCATGTATTCGTCGTGTCTTGCGTGGGCTGCTGGATCCAGGTGATACATTTAAGATTTGTCAGTCTACATTCGTGTCTTTGGCACACACGATCGCAAAACCGTGCATATCGCGTTGAACCCCACCAACTGACCATGCTTATCATCCTTATCTCCTCTTAATGACTTACAATTTACATTTTGTCTTTCTTTATAATTAATTTTTAATACAAGCTTATATTTTTGTATATTGTGTTTGTTTCTTTATTATGTGCCGTATAATTTTGTTTAAGTAGATTCAGAACTTAAAGTATTGATATTGCTATATGCCTGTGTATATTAGTTCTTAATAAACGTCTTCTATATATTATATTCTTCTTCAATGTGAAGTAACACAAAAGGGAAAGTTCATTGTATGATAATCGTTTCAAACGAAGGAGTACGGAGACAACCTTAATTTTACCTTTACCTTTTATTATAGGATGCTTTGTATCTTTTTATACTTAACGGAGTTAGCGAGTCGCTGTATAGTTGTTACTTTTACAAATATTGAGCGTTCCACATGAGTCCTAACTGTACAGTAAACAACGATTGTAAACGTTACATGAACCCATTCATCACATTTTTTAAAAAGCGAGGCTACCACGATATTTTACGTAACAGTCTGGTGCCAGCAAATCAACGTTATTATACAAAGATCATATAAAATCGTTTCATCGAAATATGAGAAACAGAAATATAGTGTGCACTTTTATCCGAGTGGGAACTATTACCATCATGTCGTCCGCACTGTGAATTCATTTCAGACTGCTGTTATTATGGGCTCCTAAATGGTTTGCAAAGCCAATCTTTGAGACCAAAGCTGTTAAACGTATAGTAGTATAGTTGTAATGGCGCTTTATTCGGGTTTTCCGTGTCTCACGTTTTGCGTAAGGGTTTTCTAGACTAGACTTGTTTCCCTTAAGTCTACATTTTTGAGAACGGTACGACGCCATTCCGGTCTAACATGAGCACGCTCCCGCCCAGACGGCAGCTGGAATGTAAGATACAAGAATGCGATTCAGCACGTCTCTGTACCGCCGGTATTGCACGCCCTGCTTGTGTTTACTGCAAGAGAGTTTGGAGTAGGGCACTTCCTTGACTATCTACTTTCATCCATATGTATGACACGACCGCACCATCCCAGTTGCTCTGTAGTAATGTAACCGCCTACATGTACAATACATGACACTGTAGTAAGCATACCGTAGGCAAGTCTCTAGGATAACAGACGTCACAGATATTTACATGCCTGAATTGTGTATGGAGCATTATTATTATTAAATTAATATGTCATCACTTATATGTATATATTTTAAGAAGAGGTAGTACTATGATGCATAGATGGACGTAGCGCCATGCATGGTGCATGACACTATATCCTCTTATGCAACGGAATTGGGCATTTTCGACCGGGGACGTACCTCCCGCTCACATAATGCCGGCGTATAGTGACTACTTCAGTGTCGTTTCGTGCGGTTTGCGAGTAGCCGGTGGCCCATTGGGGGAGGAGGGCAACGCATCGGCATAGTAATTGTGTGCATGTTTCTCGTTTGCCCCCCTTGACTTTGTCTTGACCGGTCATGTTTCCTATTTTTGTTTCTCCATAAAGATTGACTCTTATGATATAAGGTTAATTACACAAATACACTTTTGTTCTCTGTCGTACATCACATAAAACGCCTTCTAACAATCAAACTCAGCGCTTTCAACACAACACATTTGTTATGATGTTATGGATCTTATGTATTAGTCCACTGCCATTAATTTGTCTTACGATTCACAGTTTTTGAAAATACTTTGCAGTTATATTCGTTCAGGATATAAGAGCACTTAACTTTTACATTAAAGGTCGAGGCTGTATCCTTGTGGAATATAATGCCTTTCGCAGGCTGTTTCAGTTTAATAACACTAATGAATTTAAACCGACGAGTCATATTTATTTTAACTTAGGTGCAAATGTATGTCATATAATTACTTATATCTTTACACCGTCGGCCAATTTTAACAGAATGTTTCGAATAACGTTCGCAACAACTGGGTAGTTTTGTCCCAACAATGGCTCTCGAAGTTGAGGAATACAAACCTGAAAGTAACATATTATATCTTAACAGAGAGAAGTATTGCGTAATAAGTAGTTCCATTGCTACAGTGCGGAGTCGTTCCGCTGTAAGCGTCACCTTTACGTCACCGTTACGTCACCATCACGAATCGGCTGTGATGATGCACAAGTAACTCTGGATGAACTGTTTGGAGGACGAAGTGCATGAGGGCCACTTCTCTAACCACTTTATTTCAGAGTTCCGTATTTAAAAAGGAAGAAATGATTTTATGCACGTCTATAAGGACCATTTTTTCGGAAACTCGTAACAGGATAAAGCTGAACCTGGTCATGCATCTAACCACTTTATTTCAGGGGTATTTGAAAAGAAAAGAAAATGACTGGTCGTATAGATGTCTATAAAGACTATTTTCTCGGAAACGCGTAATGAATCAAGCTGGAATTTCAAGAAATGAGCTACATGCACAGTACAAACGGACATGAGCAGTCGGGGACTGGCTGACTACCCACAGTCATTAACATTCACATAATTATTATGCAGATGTGTCGTCGCCCTCATTTCCTCGTCCCTCTCGAATCGGCCAAGGGACACTTGCACACCGCGTCGCAACTGCACAGGCGTCACCTGGCGGCGCAGTCGTGTGAGCGAGTCATCACAAGGTTGTTTGTTCGTTCTCGAGTGACCTAAGGAATAGAGTACGCCGCGACGTCGTCAATGAAAATGTCTCCCCTTTTGAATTATATAAAACAACAACGTACAGAGTGTTAACACTTTTACAGTACTGACCTATATATACCTCTATCGCTTACATGAGACCGCCGACAAATGACAGCTATGTTGTCACGTTTCATGCGGCTCGTGAATAAACGATAGCTCATTGGTGGGGAGGAGGGGGGAGGGTAACGCATCCCATTGTTCGTTTGCCCCATTACCATATTAGAACCCAACACTTTGACAAGAGTTAACAGGAGAATTATGTTAATTTAAATACTTACCACAGCCAGTAATACGATTAGGAAAGGACATATCAGGTTCAAGAAAAATGTCACCACAGCGCGCACAAGCCACCATAGAGCGAAGACCACCAGCGCGCTCGCCAGCATCACCTGACGGCATAAAATAGTCGCAACGTATTCACTGCCTACTCGCGTTACGAGCTACTGTCTAACTGTACACTATTTAAGCCCTGAGAAAATTATTGCGGCCTGAAAATGCAAGTCCCGTAACAAAAGAATAACAGCAACACGACATTATGTCCGATAAATGATAATAAAACTTCCTTTGAAGGGAGTGTGTACCGACAGCCACATCTGTCTATTTATTCAACTTCATATACGACCACAAAATATTTTATTAGATTGTATATGATGAGACTTGACCCACATTAATTGTATGATTTTATGATATTGCTCCACTGCAGGAATATCGGGCTGATTCAGCCAGGCGATACCCGTCGCTCAAATAATACCGTCGCGAGCTATATACACACTTTTTTATTGCACACCCTCTCACGTATCATTGTAACTCTTAATAACACCATGTTTGGTAACAAACTATAGTCCTTCCAGCAAGATTCGGGACCAGATCATAAGGCTCGACCCATCCAGTCACTTGCTTCCAAAACACTCCGTACTTCATAGAAGCTAAGGACTGCCTTTCATCAAGTCCCAATATTAATCCGCTGGATTATGATTTATGGTCTGTTTTAGAGAGTGCAACTTGCTCTTACTTATTGATAACTGGCATCGAAGTTTAGAGGTCTGTATTGCAGCCACTTCGAATAATCTTTTCACATTATTATAATATTTTTTGTTTTATATTTGTGTACTAAATGAACAAACACACTGTAAGAGTAATAAACGTGATTCATAATTAAAAAAAATCTTTGTTAAAATATTTATGGAAAGACTAGGTATAGCCGGGTTAGAATAATAAGTGAGAGGGAGTGCAATGTTGCAATGCGTCCGTCAAATTGAGTCGGCACTCGGCACGTCCTAGGACACGGAGGTACCTACTGCTCGCATGCATTTTCTGCAAAGTGAAAAATATGCTGTTGCGTTTTGTGCGATTTCCGAGTTCCCTGTGGGATTTTGAATTTGGAGCTACAGGTAGGTATCTGCATAACAATTATGCATCAGTAATGATCAACAACTTCCATCTGCCCGATTTCTCGCTTATGTTATAAAAAAGAATGGCTCGAAAATTTCCTTGCGTATAATTTTCTCTCGGAAACATAGAGCATGTGGACGTTAGTCAAAACCTGAAACGTGCCGTTTATGAATTTAATGCCCGAATCCTGTAGAGCCGATACAATATCATTTTACTTTGTTACTATTAAACTTCCGTTACTTCATGGATTCTATTTTGTACTCTGGCGTTGTTGAGAAATCCTTCGCTTCTCTACATATTGTTTGGTGCTTTAAGTAATTTAATAACACGGGTTTCGTCTTGTATATTCACACAGCGCATCTATAGCTCGATAAAATATTAAAAGAACGTAGAGCTCGACTACTGAGCCGAATGGAAAAAAACCAAGGCAAGTTAATAACCGTATCTACATTCGGGCCCCATTATTTATCTACCACATAGATTTATGCAGTTTGTATGAAGAGAGTTATTAATCTTGAGGATGCAAGGTGCTATGAGGGGCTCCTTTCCTTTCGCTTACCCTGTCTTATAGCCCCTTAGAAGATGTGTTGTTGTTGGTAGATTTTTGCCAATATTTGAAATTTATCCTGACTGTAGAAATGGCTCATAACCAGCATTGTATATAGCTTTTTTTACGTTTCAGTTACCAGCTGGATTTTTTTCTTTTAACATTTTATCTGTCAGGACTACGGAAATGATAATCATGATACTGATTTTGATTTCTTGTGTTAAGCCCTTAATTTGAGAACCGTCTTGTGTGATGTATTTTTTTTACTAAGTCCCTAAGTCCCAATGACTCGAACATATGGTTGCCTTCCTTCCTTTTGATAGATAACCAGATTAGTCCCATTTAGAGACATTAGTATATAATTCATTCGAATTTAAAGATATATCAGACCTGTGCTTCTTCATGTAACTGAAACCACGCTTTCAGGGCGGTTAGCGTTGGCTTTGTAGCGTCGTTCGGTACTGCAACGGTTCCAGGACAAAACTAAAATAAATTATTTTTTTTTGTATATATAAATCTTTGCAATCGAATAAAATATATAATTTCACACTCCTTTCTTAGTTTATGAAGGCAAACGAGTAGTACGAGCCTTTTATATACACATAATAGTTGTAATGCAAACTTTCCACCAAACTTTATTGTAGTTTTAGAAATAAAAGGTAGTGGCGTTCCTTCAGTGAAGCTGGTTTTGATAATATCACAGCGTTATATATGCAAATGAGTAATAGCAGCGATTTTGTCTGTCCTTATATCCTTCCATTATTATCGCGCTGCAAGGCTATTATTATTAAAAAGTAAATACAGGCTGAGTGGAGAGCCTCTCAATACTATAACAAGTTATTCGGCTACCAGGCAAGTACCCATTTTAACCAAAATATCATTCCTAAATCTGTTGATAAGTATAAAATTAGCAATGACCCTGGGGCCATCGCCAAGGGGTAGCCACGTCATCGACTGCGGCTCGGCGGGACCTCACCACAGGGAGACGACTATGACCATAATATGCGAAGTTACTTTACAAATATTTCATTTTAAATTTTTTACATATTTTTTGTAAATATTTTCAACTACAAGACCTACATTTTTACTGTGTAATGAAAATGTCTTAACAGTGAGCCTGTACAGCTTACGTTTTCGTACACTCATGGATAAGTTTTTATGCTTCATTTGAAAACATATATACTGCAACAATATATATAGTTATATATAAAACAACGATCTCAATAAATTACAATAGGTTAGATCTGTTGGCTAGTGCACATATTTAAGTGATGGAGCCACTGCCTATCATCCCATACCCAAGTCATCGAGTCAAGAAGTACGGAGTGCGAATAGACACGTCGCTCTTTTTGCGGCAGGCACCCCAATAAAAGTGGTAAGAAGAGTGTGTGTGCAGATTTAGGTGCATAGGGGAGGTACCTACTGAGTGTCCCAACAGAGGCTTGTACCAGCGCATGTCCTGCGGCTGGCACATATCGCTGACCCTGTCCACGACGACCACCGTCGATATCAACGTGTGAAACGGTCTCCGATTTCGCCGACCTTCAATAATAATTAAGCGAGTAAAATATTTTCAAAATTTTCTATTAGTGATTCGTCTTTCTTTATAAAGTAGGGGTCACACGAGCATTCGGTGACGTTTGTTCACTAGCAATGGCTAGTATCATCCCCATAATATGTAATAAAATAGATACGTTGCGCTGTTTCACTCCATCTCCACCAACCGGCTACGTCTGGGTCTATTTCCCTTTTCTCGTGTCTCCTTTTATTTCAGAATTGGCCCACCACTTATCTTTACTGCTACCTCTTATAAACATGGTCATTCAATCATTGACGAGAGCCCGAACAAAATGCTAAAATACGCTAAAAAATAGTCACATAAAAGCGCTGACTGCTAGATGGATCATCATTATCATTATCATTATGAGCGCTTATCGGTCCACTGCTGGACAGAGGCCTCTCTCAATGAATGTCTAAACGAGCGATCTCCTGCTGGTCCTGTACAAAAAAGAAATATTTATAAAAATACGAGTGTGCTTTAGACTGAAGTAAAACTTCTTTGATATACAAAATTTTACTCTCTCTCTCTCTCTCTCTTCTAACATATGTATCCTTCTGAACTTTTGCTAGCGTCTTCTCACGCATTCACCAGTTGCTCCACGTGAGCACAAGTCAAGCGTGCGACAAGAAATTTTACTTTAAAAAAATATGTAAGTACAGCATTTCTGTATAGTGTATACCGCAGGAAAGAAATCTACGATCTGAGACATCGTGCACCGACTGTGTTACGTTAACAAATAATATATGACATGACCTGGTGTCGAAGTGCACGTTTGCATGTCCCTTGTTCTCGAACCATCATCGGTTCTTAGACAGTTACAACACCACCATGATGCGATCTTTATACCAGCAAATTTAAACAATTTACATCAAAGTTACAAAAAAAGTGAAAATTTACGGATTCAATATTGGATTGATGGGTTTATACGACACTTTAAATTTCAAATAGTTTTTGAAGTTAGATGTCAAACTTTGTTTTTTGTTTTAATGGGTTGCAAAACTATTTACATTTATACAGGCAGTTACCTGATGTATGATAAAATAAGTATAACAGTTCAAGCCTGTTTTGTCACTAAAAAGGTATGTTAGTGGTTTAGTTCAGGATGACATACAGAGGAATAAGTGACTATCCTTGGTATTGGACTCTACGTGTTTAACAGCCAACTTGGAAATATCACAGAAAGTCGTTGCTAGTGCATATGCAAATAGCCTAGGTGTGACAGCTGTCGTCGATGCACAGATATGCAACACTTTATAAGCAACAAAAACCAAGGCAGTCTACTACTTGGCTTCCTTCGAAGTCTTTCTAACGAATTTTCCAACGGTGTTTATTTTGCAAATATACTGGAGTGCAAGTAAAAGACATTAAACAAAATAAGTAACAAAATATTTGTTTTGATAATTGAACGTAACAAACAAAGCTCAAAGTGTTTGTTTTTGTTTGATGCCAAACAAATGTTCTGAAGCACTTTGGAAAAGACGCAAGTCCTTACTATTGTTTGGATATTTATTATTTTTGTATACTCTAAGTTTTGGTCTTTTTTAATTTCAGATTTTTTGTACTCAGTAAACTGCTTAATTTCTTCGTCAACATTTTACAACAACTTAAAAAATTTGTTGAGTTGTTGTAAAATCTAAGTTTTCCAAATGAAATGAAATAAGTAAATATAACTACGTTCACAAAATATTTCAGCTGCTAACGAGTGCCAATCTTAATTGGTGATTATATGTGCGGCCATGGGAGACTAAGTAACGTTTGCCAAAAACAACTGATCAAAGTTAAATCATCTCTGCCATCGCCTTAGGTCCAGCAAATAGTGGACCATGCTACAGTGATATCTGTTAGAGTACAGATGGTTCGAGAAAGTATCGTATGAGTGGCATATGTGCAAGGGACGACACATCGGCCCAGCCACAAGTTGTGACGAAGTCTATATAAGTTGCTCCTAGGCGCTGATGCAATTGTTGGTTTCCCTATATTGTAGGTAATGAAATAAAATCTTGTCGAAATTTAAAAAAAAACTTATTACAACCTTAGCAAAAGTCACAGGGTTTAAGCCTTATGAGAAAATTAGTTGATGAAAAGATTTGTATTAAAAATAAAAAGAATGCAAGTGTATTATCAAAGTATATGTATTAAAACGTATGACGTGTGTCTCGCTGCAAGGAGCTCTGAGTGGCGCTACATCGTGCTCGAGTTAGGGCAGTGTAACAGGAAGTTGGCAGTCGTCCAGGCTCTGCATATGACGGATCGTATCACTGCGGAGGCGCGATTTATATGTGCTAACAATTACTTGCCTAAACATTTTACGTGTCTAGTAAGTAATGGCACATTGGATATGCTATTGTTAATTTCATGACAAAAAACTGTACTCTGTTCCGAATTCTGAACACTAACATATCCACAAACGTATGTAATTGTCTTCCTTGACCTTGGGATGCTAGTCCAATATGACCACCGAGAAAGGGGTCAGTAGTAAACTGCTTCGCCTGCCATGTTGATGTCGAATTTCCTGGCTCTGGATTACTGACTATTTGTAAAACCTAAATAATACCTACCTCTTACCAGTTCTGCAGCTGTTAAGGCGTGTCACTAAAGGATATGATCCATATTATATATAAAGAGTATTGTACCTTTACTCAATTTATTTTATACGCCTGGATGGCATTTTAATCATTCCAGGAAACCATCCAAAAGAGCAGGAAAATGGATCTCGAACTTAAATATTATTATATTGTAATAAGGTTTATGCGAGGTATCATAACTTGGGAGTGGGGTCTGATCACTGGTTAATTCTATGAAATGTTTTTTTTAAATCCATTGAATTAGTTTTACCAATTCTGCGTAGAGCAGGGATAACAGTCAACTGATCCCCACCTCACGATCAAGCCTTGTGGCGGTGGGGCTCAGTAGCCTAAGATGAACCCGAAACTAATTGTACTGGGCTGCTCTTTGTATCCCTTTTACAGGAAGAGGGGACAAAACAGCGAGAGAGGGAGGCGATTCTACGCACGGGGCCAGGAGCAAGGATGGGAACATTATTCCATCGCACTGTCTCAAAGTTGGAGGGGCTACAGTTCATAGGTTTTATTGCTAAGTTTCAAAGAGCGATCTAAATGACCCATTTCAATGTTTGTTAATGTTTGGAAATAAATCTAATAATGTTTGGTTATTTTTTTTACTCAACGAAAATCTAGAGCTGCTCCACAGTTATTACTTTAGATTTCCATTTTGAATACAATTCTTTTTTTTGAATATTTTTTAACATCAGATAAAGTAAACCAAATAATAACAAGTATGTTTGTATGTTTAAGTATGTGCACGCGCGGGCATATTTGTGCATGTGTGTATGTCTGTGCGCGCGTGTATACATGTGTGTATATGAAGCGTATTCCTTTTTGTAGTATTTATTTTTTTACAGGATGACGTGATCTACACGATCGTAGGCTTCTTTAAGTCGGTATAATTCAAGTAAACTGTAGCTTTTGCTCATCTCATCAGTGTAAGACATCGCAAAGGAAGCTGACAAGATTTGCAATTGCAGAGAGTCCTCTGACAGCGCCTGTGGAACTGATTCTGATCGTGATGCAGAGGTTACATATCAGTATACACTACTCTTTCAGAGATCTTAGCAAATGTATAAAGTATTGAGATGGACTTGTGATTTCCTACATTCATTTTACTTCCTTTTTCGTGTCTGGGAACTATTTGAGCTTCTTTCCAAATTTAATTAATTACACATTCTGAAAAAGAACGGCAATATAAAATACACAAAGGGCCTTTAAGACAAGTACCACAACTGACAATAAATTAAGAGTCTCTTCATTAGAGCCAGTGTCCTTATTTTGATCCAATTCTGTTACATTCTTATAAATTGTATCAAAAACTACCTTCAAATTATGTGTAATTTAGCTCTCTTACTTTCACAAAAAAAAATCCATAATTAATCCAATAATTCTTAAAGTTTACTAATTTTGCAGTGGTATTAGTAATTTACTCGTATATTTCTGAAAACAGTGGACAGCAGGTTCGTATCGTTCGTAATTATTGATAACTTGTTAATTCTGTGCAGCTTCCGTCCATCGATTGTTGAAAGAAGGAATGATACATGTTCGAGTGTCAGTGATGCTAAACACATGTTATCTTAGGACACTTGATAATTCTCTTGCAAAGCTATAGATAATGCCTCAAAAGTTATGAAATAGACCTTTTTTGGACGCATTTTATTTAGATTTCTTTAAATGAAAATTTGAAGTAAAACTTAGAATTTTTGAACTGCATTAAAATCTACAAAAATAACGCTTTTCAGAAATATGTAGGATACTTTACACTCCTACGAAATTTTACATTAAAATCACTTTGTGAGTGATGATGTGAACAGACTTTAAATGGGTATTTGTAGGAATAATAAGTTTCTCACATTACTATAAATTTATTTTAGCTAGTATGTAAATAATTCATTCACGATAGATTAGTTTGAAACTTAAGGATCGTGATGTATGGCATTAAATTCCCTCTACCTACCTATTGGGGAGCTGGCGTGAAGGTGTGTTGCTGTTGTTCATATCCTCTGAAATAACTGATACATTTTTAATAGCGTCTTCATACTTATTAGCTAAACATTTTATAGGAATTCTGATCATATTTTATTGTATCCAGCTCCTCTGATCGATTGGACTGCGGTTCTCGTCGTCGAGAGAAAGAACGTAGGAAGGAATACCTCTAACATCGCGTTTTACCTTTAGCCTGTCGGGCTATGCAGATACATTTCGATTGTTATTACTTCCTAAACTTCTCGACAGTAAGGAGACCACATGAATATGATATCATTTATTGCATCTATCATATTGGAGCAAATTATATTTTCAACGTTTTTAATATTTTTCGCACATGCATTGCAACTATTAACTGTCCGTATTATTTTAATGCGTCGATAGTGCGAGAGGTAAACGTGTTATACTTGCGTGAGTTAAACAGGATGAGCGGTACGTCGTCCCTTCGATCGGCACTATGTTGCGGTGAGATGCCGACATTAAGCTTTCCACTTTACTTCGGTATAGTAATAATAATTACACTGGACTAAGTGACACCACGTATTTTAGTCCTTAATGGATGTTCGTACGGGTTCCTATTACATACTCTTCAATTTTATTTAGGTTTTTAAATTTTAAAAGGATAAAACTACTGTTGCCGGAAGCTAGCGTTGCGCGGGTATGTATTATTAAAATAGTAAAAGGTACTTAAAATGCTGCATTGCAGCTCACGCATTTAACTATGGTTGTCTACAGACGTCATGACTCGACAATTTTACGCAGTTTAACAGCATCACCACTTGCAAAAATTAAATTCTCAACTTAGTGCTTAGAAATACCAACAGTACAAGTGCTACAAGGTTCACGGATACACTGGTCTTTAATGATCCACTACAAGAGTAATGATAAAGTACATAAACGTAACTTCCTTAAAGCGGATTACTATAGTCAGGTCGGAATTAGATAAGATTCTGTGACCGAGTAAGCTTTCCCAATGAAGCAATGCAGATGAAATGGTGTCAACAGTCTATGTGATTCTTGACATATTGATAGATTTGTACCCAAGATTCAAATAAATACAGATGCAGATTGCCTCCATGGTTTAACAAACAACTAATAGGTCTACCCAAATAAAAAAAAATGTTTCACGGGTTTAAAGTTTTGAAAACCCCTTAGACTACGTATCACTCCAAATATTGAATGAAAGGAGCGAAAAGCTAGTTACCTCGCATTATCATGATTATATTTAAAAAATTGAAGAAAATATAAGATGTGACCCAAATCGCTTTTATACTTACCTCAAAAGCAAACAAAATAATCCTTCACGACTTCCGTAAGTCATGCACTTAAACAACAGATTTGAATCTACGGGTTCCAATATTTGCTCTGTATTTTTCGTCAACATTTAGTGAATCCCTAGCTAATAGCGCCTAGCTAATGTCACACTTAAGTATTGAACAGTGCTCAAACAGTGTTGGAAAAATATTTATTTCCCAGTATATTAGTGTACACATATGTGGAGGGAATGGATACTAAGAATGGTACAGGGCCGGATGGCATAACAACTTTTTATATCTAAATGCTATATATATAAATCCATGAGATTTTTCAGCAGATATATCAATATTGATATCATTCGCCAAAGTATTATAGGCCTTGATCTACCCCCATTTAGAAAACTATACCTGTCACATTATTAATTCAAGAACAGCACGCATTTATTGGATCTCGATGCACAAGTACTAACTTAGTTACTTATCATAACGAATTACTTAATGCAATTAGTCCACACGTGCAAGTCGTTGGTATTTCGCAAACTTTTCGCTAAACATTATACTTCGCTAAGGCATTCAATCGAGTCTGTTATAATACATTGTAGAAACTATCTGCATATGGAGTCAATGCTTCTACCCTGAATTGGTTCAAAAACTACTTGTCAGCAAGATCTCAGTACGTTGCTATTAAGGGATATATATAGCTTCAAGGTCTACTTTGCTTCTTCTGGGGTTTCTTAATGTTCTCGTTTAAAGTGGGGGTTATTTAAAATTTCCATTAACGGTGCCTAAAATAGAGTAATGCTGTTTCCCTGGCTGACGATATGAAATAGATTAGAACAATAAAGTCTGATTCTGGCCAGCTTTATTACAGAAAGACCTAGATTCTGTGACTCCATGGCTTTCTAACAATGACATGTCTTTATATGCTTATAAATCTAATTTCATAAATTTCACTCGCAACTAGAATATACAAAATACTAAAATATTACCCTCCACTTCGTACCACATGAATGGCGTCATACTAAAAGCGACTGCAGTAAAAGAACTGGGTGTTATCTTTGATAGCAAGCTAATATTTGTATTACATATAGATAATGTTATATGAGACGTTCAAAATGATAGGATCAGTCATTTGACACCAAGTTTTCTGTAACCCAAAAACATAAATGACAATTTTCAATGCGTTTATTCGTAGTATTGCTAAATACTGAGTGTAGCTAGGTCACCTAGCTATAAAGTACATCAACCTTACCTGGAGCCAATTCAGAAGATATTTATTATACATCTTGTGTTCACCTAGGGGCACATAGGCAGCTACCGACTTATATTGATAAGCTAAAGTTTTATAAAATTGATAGTCTAGAGATGGAATAGATTGTGCGGCTCTCCTTTCATCACTATCCGCTTTCCATGTCGATCTGTTATCAAGGCGCGCAGCTATAGCTAATTGTTTATAGCATCAACCTTTTGCAAAAACAAAATCGAAACAGAATTCGGCTTTACCTAGATTTTCAGAAACGTATAACTTCTTAAGAATATTTTGAACACAAGCTTGCGTGATTTTAAGGTTAATATGTTAAAGCTGTTGAGATATAGAATTTATTTATGACAAATAAAAAAATAGCTAGTGGAACTTAAAAATATTTATAGAAACTTTATACCTTTGGATTAATTTTAGGCTCAAACTAAATTACAACAATGTTTTCTTCATAATCTTAGCATTAATTCGTAAGTACAATACAAAAATAGAACATGTATGCATGTCGTGAAACCTTAAAGAGTTTTATACATTAACTATATTCATATATTTGTAATTTCTATCCTAATAAATATAATGAAATAAATACTCCGATTGCTCGTTTGCCTCCCTATACAAAAAGACATTTTATATTGAGGTGTTTTTTAACTGTGACAAATGGTGCCATATATAATTCACACCACTTATCCTATCTTTGCCCCCAGTAGTCCACTTACACGTTCAATAACACAAGTCCCTGGGCAATGATTCTATATTATTGATCTCGTGAGGACCTTTGTTAAGATATAAATTATTGAGTGAAATCCCTTTCAGTAATAAATGGCCGTGAAAGCCTCTTCCAGTGACAGATTGGGTTGTTAAAGCGATAAGGCATTGTCAGATATATACATTTAAATTCTTTCAAATTTCTTGTCAGTCAGATTAATGGTACACCTTTAAGCCGAGGACCGTAGAAGCAAATAGTATCAGCTTCCCCCACTTAGATCGTTTACTGAATGAACAAAACAATAATCCGATGTTACGTGTTCCATAGCGGCTAGACCAATTTTGAGTAGTTATTACTGTTCCCTAATAGGCTAGGCAGAGCGAACGGAACACCACGTATTCGGAACTTTACATACCGGCTTTGCCTCTTCCACATTCATTTCTTTTTCCATACAAACACGCCGTCGCCTTGGAACAGGATCGCCGATCTATTATCTCAGAACGCCGATCTATCAGATCATGGCATATCAGTATAGGTCATCTCCGGTACAACCTTCCTCATTCACATTGCACATCTGATTTATTAGTCTGTCATTTTTAATACATGTCCGAACTAATGTAGCAATAACTTTTCTCACTTTTACAGCGACACTTTTTTTCGTATTCAAGCACACAAGGCTAACACGTTCGGCGTTGCGTGACATATTTTTCTTAAATCCAAATATAGGGAACAAGTCGGGCGGTACGACAGTGCCCATGTCATGACGAGCGAAAAAAGTGGCACAGCCGTACCATCGTTATCTCGAATCGATTCAGGCCATTTACAAGCCTCTATAAATATTGTGCATCTAAAAGGGAAAGTAAAAAGTTAAATTATCGAAATTGAATTATATTTAGAATAGAAATAAAGAAGAAAGAAGAAATAGTATTATATACCGGAGTACGGGTACAAAAACAGGTGAGTAACACAGGGTATTTCCAGCATATTCTGCGTCAAAACTTGGAAATATCTTAAACATAATTTATAATAGCTATCTACTTAATCTAATTATTATTTAATTCTTTCACATTTGTTACACATTTTGTAGTTATCTAACGGGTTTTAATGCGATACTTTAAATACTTATTGCCAGGTACTGGCTAAGCTTTTGTAAATGCCTTGCTCGACGTTTCGACCGGGTTACACCAGCCGTGGTCACTTAGTAAGGAAATAATCTTTTGGTGGTAGTCATCCGTGTCCATAATAACTGTACCGTGTCACTTGTCGGCCTTCAGCACTAAAGTGTCCTCTTTTTGCCGTAGACATTGAAGTGCCTGATGCTCTCCCTAAGTTATGTTTGGTTTGGGTAAACGTGTCTTACGCAAAATTAACGAGACATCCTGCCTTACAGTTTCCGCATCGCCATCATCCTTACGGTTCCTCCGCCCCACCCATAATCTTTTCCACTGACACCCTCTTTGGTGTTAATGCAAAGTTCATAACCTTTGCTTGCATCGTACTTGCGGAAAAACTGAAGAAATCCCTGTCAAAGGTGGCCGATCTATTTAGACCCACAAAACAAGTTACTTTTAGCGTAGGGGGTCAGGATGATGCTGCTACTGCAGAACGCATCGTTGCTGCAGCTAAAGAAGGAGACTGTCACGCAGATCAAGCTTCCGTGGGATGAATTAAAGCCGCAGATGGGGTATTGAGCTGCATTGCTCAAATATCTGGCTGCGGCAGACAAAAAGCTGCTGGCACTTGACAGGTTTTGTATTGATTGGGGCCGTGTAAGTCTACAACTCTTGGAGGCCATACCCTGACACCACCTCAGGTGTCAGGGAAAGGATCATGCCGCAGTTTTCTGCCCCTCGTCAGAGGATAGAAGCAGAGTTTGTTTCCGTTGCGAGCGACCCGGGCATAAATACAAGGCCTGCACGAAAAGCCCAAACTCCGTGGTATGCAAAGCACCAGGTAAGCCTACAGAGCATCTGATGGGAGGAAGAAATTACAAGCCTCCTATCAATCGAGGCTACAATACAGATGTTCCGAATCACAACCGTGGCAATCGGAGGTAGAAAATGAGATGTAAAGAATTTCTCTGATATTGGCCTGCAAAAAACTGGTTTTTTGCAGGCCAATATCAACCACTTCACTGGTGTACAGGATCTTCTCATGCACTCCAAGGCGGAGTGGGATATAATCGTGGCAGTAATGGCGGAGCCACATTGTGTGCCTTCCCAGCCAAATTTGTCAGTGGACTTTGATTGCACTGTTGCCAAAATTGGGTGCAGGGTCAGAACTTATTGTCAGAGAAAGTTTGGGGAGGGATCGTCATTATTGGTGTTTACTTATCCCCGAATGGCAATCTTGCGGCATTGGAGTTATTTCTTGATGAGTTGGGGTTGCAAGTAGGTTGGCTGGGTCCTCTCCAGGTAATTGTGGCTGGAGATCTGAGCGTAAAGTCCACACCGAAGTGGAGAGCAGAGGAAAATTGGGCGCTAGCCACCGGCCTATCTCTCCTGAATAAGGGGGACGACCAGACCTGTGTGCGTTGCAATTGTGGTTCTGTGTGTGGGTTTGACATTTGCGTCACCCGCTGTTGCTCAAAAGAGATTGGAGCGTAAAAAAGGGGTTGGAAGTACTTTCGGACCACAGATATATACGATTTAAAGTGTCTTCACGTCATCGTTCAGCAATTCGGTCGTTTTCATTCCGAGGACGGAGTCATTTCCCGCGTTGGGCTCCCACCAAGCTCAACCGTGAGTTAGCTGTGGAGGCATCGATTGTCAGTCGGTGGAGTCTTCCGTCGTTCGATGGAATAGAGGCGCCGCCGTCCTTAAAATGAGGAGAGGGATAGTCTACTGTTCGATACTTATGGCGAAAACAGGAAAATTTTGCAACTGGCAATCATTCAAGCCAAGGAAAAAACCTGGCAAGAACTAGCAGAGAGTCTTGATCCGAGATCTGTGGGGCAGACCCTATAAAAGGAAGCAAAATAAACTCACCGAGAATCTCGAGCCTGATCTTCTGCAGACAATTATGGGGGAACTCTTCCCAGCCCCTTCAGAAGGATTCATTCCTCCGTCAATGTCAGGAACAACGGGGGTGGAGGAGGATGAACCACTAATAACACCGCCTATCACCAATGCTGAAATGGAGATGGTGCTCTTTCGCCTTTGGGGTAAAAAGCAAGTCCGGACGGAGTTCATGGTCGTGGCCAAATTGTAGTGGCGGTATCCTTAGACATCGCCAATGCCTTTAATATTTTCCCTCATTGCGGCCTCCCTCGATACCTGCGGCGCTGGAATATTTCAGAGTATATCAAGAGATTGTTAAAGGACTATTCTATTCTCTAGGACTATATTTATTATAAGATAGGAATGTGAGGACTGAAGACCGCAACGACTCCTTGGTGGAAAGAGTGGTCATGTCCGGAGTTCCACAGGCCTCAGTTTTGGGTCCAACACTCTGGAACCTAGGATATGACTGGGTCTTGCAAGGTCGTTTCCCGCCCGGGCCGTGTCTAATTTGCTATGCTGATGATACCCTTGTTTGATCCCGGGGGAGGGCGGCGGGGGTTTCACGAGGCGGCGCGGTTAGCGGAGATATACACGGGCCTAATTGTCAACCGTATTCAGAGACTGGGTCTTAGGGTCCGTTTAAACAAAACAGATGCCCTTCTTTTCCGTGGTCCCGGAAAGAAAAGGCCTCCGCCCGGTGTACACTTACTCGTAGGAGAATTTGCTAATAAAACGAGTCCCCAAAATTGGATACTTGGAGCTGTTCTCGACGAAGGTTAGACTTTTGCTCCTCATTTTCGTAAGGTGGCGGCGAAAGTAGTAAGGGTGGCAGGATCACTGGGTCGACCTAATATGCGAGGACCAAGTAAGACCTACAGGACACTGTACTCTAGCACATGATGGAGTATAGCAACATACGGTGCCCCTGTATATCCATACAAGGGCACCGTATGTTACGGTAGGGTTTCTATCCAGAAACCCTCACCGCGCGAAACAATGACGCGCTGCGAAGCGCGCCAACGCGGTGAGGGTAATTCGAGGTTATCGCACGGTTGCATGGGGTGCGGCGACTGCTCTAGCCGGCGACCCACCATGGTTGGTTGAAGTTCACTACTTCCTAGCAAATAAGAGAGCACTGGGAGAGCGTGCATTGCTAGAAGAGATACAGTGTGTCCGCCAGTGAGGTCAGGAAGCCCTGTTACGGAGGTGGGATGAGGACTTGGCGCAACTGCGCTGTAGTGTAGATGCGTTGGAAGCGGAAACATCTCACCTTCCGCGTGACGCAGATACTCACCGGGCATGGCTACTTTGGTGAGTACCTGTATCGGAGGGGTCTCAGATAGCACAATCCCATCTGCTACTCTTGTGGTACTGCGGAGGACACGGCCCAGCATACTCTATAGAGGTGTGCCCTGCGTGGTCTCAGCAGTGTCATGAACAACAAGCCGTG
>JAFELO010001480.1:226861-293170 GCA_017140195.1 Eumaeus atala
ATATTTAATTTATATATGTTATATTCACATCCATTTATTATTTATAACTCTAACATATTTTTACAATTATTGGATTTTTGGCATATTCGTTTATGACGGTATTCTGTCTCATTCCACAAGAAAATCTAAGGATACGCGATAAAATTCATTAAGAAGACACAACAATGAATAATATTCGCGTAAATATACGAAAACAATAATTGTACCTATTCTTACCCGAACTGGTTATTAAAACTAACTGAACTAATTATATACAATTTTCAGTTCTATAAGAGTGAAATGCATTTTTAATTTTGAAAAGCATGTTTAAATCTATAATCCACAATTATTGTTGAGTCTCTCAGAAAATTAAGACAGAATTTATATCTACGGCTGGACTGTGCACGTACGTTGATTATGTAAAACGTGAGGACCAACTCCCAAGTTCTGTAAATTGTTTTAAGCGCGCAGCGCACCCTGAATACGATTGGGGCGATTTCCAGAAATGCATTTTCTGATAATTTATGAGTGACATAAGTGTCGAATTATTGTGCTAACGCAAGAACTTTCGCTCGCCACGACCGTTGTTTGTTATCAAATAATACAAATACAGTTTTCACTCCTGTCGGCAGTCCCCCAGACTGCTTCGGTACAAATGTATGAACATGTCTGTAGTAAATTTAAGATTATTAAATATATGTAAAGTATTAAGTAAGATATTGGGCCTGATATTAGATTGTGTTTCATTGTTCAATTTTTCAATTTTTTTTTTTTTTTTTTGGTCAATGAACTGTCTGTCAGTGATCATCTCACCAGTGATCCAGGTGCGCCATTACTTATATTATTAAAATATCAGCAATAAAGAAGAAACACACACCTTCCAGATACGGTAATATAAAAACGGATTTGAATTTTTGCAATAAAACCTCGCAGGTTGTCACAGTTTTGTATTCAATAAAAGGACTATTGGGGGTATAGAGACTTCAAGGGTTTAATTAGACTTTTAAATTCATTTATTCAATTGGCCTTTCCACATTCACAATCCAGGACAGACTTAAAATATTATAAGAACAACAATGGAACTAATACAGTTTTTGTAATTGGTTAGTATAAAGTGCGAGTGAGAAATCTTGTCTGGCAGTTGTCCGAGACTCCCGGCTACAACTTGGATGACCCTTTATTTATATACAATTATTGTTCTAATACCACTAATTAACACGGATTGTCCTTAATTCCCTATATTTACTATTTTAAGAATATAGTATTTAATAAACAAAAAGAAAAAAAGCAGTAGAGCTCTAAGGAACACGCAATCAACAAGATTCCGTCCCATTCTCTTAGCTTCATGAGCCAACTAAAATTAGGAAAGATATAAACTCTGTCACAATTATTTAGAATTTAACAACAATTTTTCCCACGTGGCATATACTATTCAAACTAAAACATTATTGATACGATCTGTAAAATTAATAGCCACACAGATCATGTTATTACTACTATTAAAATTCACACTTAAGAGAATTAAGACAATTTAACAGGATATGAAATATGGCATCGGCAAGAAATCAAGAACTCACCTTTTTTGTGAAATATTCATTCATGCGTTGTGACATAAATATGTAGGTTCCCGGCCGAATATAAAAAACTATTTCATCATCATTTGGTGATGGCAGACAGCATCAGCCATCACAAATATATCAGGACTTCCACATCGCCAAAAGGATAAATAGCGACATTTCTTCAACACAGATTACAGTCAAAGATGACATATATACTTTTTACAAAATATTTAAGTTTCAAAACATAATTGTTACTAGATGTCATTGGCCGCCTATCCTCTAGTGCCCTGGATCTATATAAAAAAAGAAAACAAAAAAAAGCGCCTCTGCGACTGGCACGTCCTGCAAAAGGGTCCAACAACCTATATTAGCCCCCTCCGATGCCGGGGCCGCGCAATAGGTTATCACCCTATCCCTTGTTCGATTTAGAGAGATGGCATAAGTTGCTCTTAACGTCATTCATCACCTGCGTGGCGGGCCAATAGTATAACGTTAAACCTTGAAGGGATAATTATAAGGCCTATTCTATATATTTCCTCATGTATGAGGGTGGCCAAGCACAGGTTACACGCATATATTCCTGTATCATTTCGTGTAATTCGTTGAAATTCATTAAAAGAGCGTCCTCAGTATATAAGGTAAAGGGAGCTCGTTAGTGTACAGGGGTACATTTAAGAGCTTTCATACATTAAGGTAAGCTAATGCAACTTGACGATGTCAAAGGTAACAAGCGCTCCGAACTTTTTAAAAGTAGAACTTTTACAAATACTCTCCACAAAGAAAACTCGAACTTTCCGAAGTAATTCAGATAATGATGAACTTTGATATTATTTGTTAAATTATTAAATATACCTTTTGTCCAATCTATTCAATTTTTTTAAATTACAAAGATAAGCAAATAACTATTTCGTATTTGGGACATTGTCTCAGAATATTGAACATTGTTAGCTCAGAACCGTGCTATATTTCCTCGTAAATCTTTGAAAATGTATATGTACGTAACGTAAATTTGTTATTCTTTGACACACAATTGTTAGTGCGCCAGTAACTGACCAGCAACATCGCAAGGAATCTTCAATGAGCTTCCGTTCCGTTGGCGGACTATCTAAGTCAGTTAAGCTTCTAGTATAGTGGACGTAATTAGTCATGAATTGATCACAATTGGTCAGTAGGTTTTGGCTAGTTGGTCAGCTCTACTAAAGCTTCGATAAGGTACTAAAAAATTTCCGGAGTTTGGCGGACCATTGGCGACATTTATAGTCCACTCATTGTTCTAATTGGCATCGAACTGGTAATAATTGGTCATCATGTTTGATTAATTGGTCAGTATTACCGTACTTTCAGTGTGCGATTTTGAGTTTGCGCTGTTCTTTTACTGAACCATCTAGGGAAATTTTACATCTATTATTGTGGCCGAAATTGGTTACGTATTGGTAATAATTGGTCGAATTATTCATCGAATTAGTCAGCTTTACTGTACTACTGTATTTGACTTAAAATTTCAAGGCCGTTTCTGATCTTTTGTCAGACCACCAAACTTCTATGGACTCATAATGGTTCCAATTAGTCACGAGTTGCTCATAATTGGTCGAGAATATTGGATAAATTGGTAAATATAACTGTAGCTTTCGTAAGTAACTACTTGCGAGCACTGTTCTTTTGGCGGGCCATTTTAGAAAGTTTTATATTTTGAATAGCGAAACTAATGGCGAGTTGTTACCAATTCGTGACCAGTTACAAGAACTATACTAGAAGATTAATTTCCTTGCACGATCCAACAATAGAACGCAGCTTATTTAGCGTTTGCTCTGGCACTCCGTAGTGTTATTAAAAGATGTGACGCCCCTTTGTAAAATTAGGGTAAATGAATTTGACGTGGTCTCGCGCATAGTACTTGGAATAATTCATTACAAAGTAAAATATTATGTAAAATTAAAGGACTTGCTTCACACATATGCGGCAATGCGTTGCTAACTTTCACCCTTACACCTATTGGGCAACAGGATCCTCACAAGTCTCATAAACGTTGCCATTTTACGTTTCTCTTATATACTATAAGAGAAACGTAAAATGGCAGGGGAGCAAACGAACACTTCTACCCTTGCTCCTACCCACCTCTCGGTATACGGAGCGAATCATGGGAAGTACAAGGGGGTTTCACTCACCGGCTCTTGTTCCCCAAGGTGCAATTCTTGACTCCCTATACAAAGACAGAAGTTGTCACCGGCCACGTTAGTCCTGATTATCTCGATACAACTACGTCGTTAACTATTCTTCCTCTTTGCGTGCCATGTATGCGCATATGGCCTCAATTGCCTAAAACTCTGTTCCGTTGCGATCAAATCCTGGTGATAGACTGGGTCCACTGTCTTCCGTTCGATGCCGTTCAACACGATGTTTCGATCTTTTTGGATAATCCACATTCCCACAGTACATGGTCTCTGGTTTCAGTTTAATGACCGCAAGGACATGATAGCAGGTCACATAACGCAATCCTGTGCAGGCGGCCTCTAAAGCACCGTTCCCTGTTAGTATCTATGAAATAACGAACTCAGGTTCCACCCACTGATACGCGTTGTAACTTCTGGAAAGAAGCAGTAAGGCTCCCTCCCGTCGGAACACGTGGCCCAGCGTGACTGCCAAGTAGAGATGACGTCGTCCGTGATAGCGCTTTTATTTGCCTTACGCTCTTGCCCTTGAGCCCCACGCACTTCTCCTGCACGCGTCCCGCTCGTAGAACCTCCAGATCGGCAGGCAGAACGTCGGCTAATACTGGTAGCGCCGCACTGCTGCATGACCTTCGTTCGGCCTTCGTCAATAAAATTAATGCTGGTATTTACGTGCGTAATAATGCACTAGGTGCAACACACAAATGAGAGCGAAACCAGAGCACTGCAGCATATGTCAGGATTGCAACATAGGTTCCGTGGTAGAGGAACCTAAGTGCCCGGTACTGCACACCCCACGAGGAGGTAGAGACACGTGAGACCTTCCCGAATGAGCTGGCGGCCTTCTCGCCCATCAAAAATGCATGCAGCGCAAAGGATCTAGCATTGTCTATGTATATCCCAAGCACCTTGGTCACAGATACACTCGCGATCGAGGCACTATTCATCCCAATGGTCGATCTGCTTTTAAAACGACCATTAATTGTCATACTCTGGGACTTGGCTGCGGAAAATATTTACCTATTACGGGTCCCCCAATCCGATAAACTGTTCAAGATAGTGGAACCTTTCTGTTCGATAACGACGCGCGACGGTACCTCGATCGCAAGCGTCATATTGTCTGAGTCAAATCATCGATCGAAAGTAGGCCCAATCAACCCCGCTCTCTTGTGAAAGGCTAGTATAAAGGATGATTCTTCTATCGATATCGGTCTTGATACGCTGCTACACACCTGATATGTAATTAGCAGATGGTCGCTTAAGCTAACACCTTCGTGTACGTGTTACTCTGATATCGGTACTCCTCTTGTCGCGAGTGTTAGATCCACATTAGAATAACCATTTGGTCCGTTGATCGTTGGAGGCTGGCCTTGCGTGCTGTGAATGAATAGACCTCTGCTCAATATGAAACACTCCATTTGGGTCTTCCTGTACTCTGTGTCTCTCCCACGCCCTGAGTATTGACGACGTTCACAAAACCAGAGTGGTGAATGCGCATTGCTGTCTATGCTAATTAGTATAGGCCTTCCAGTTAGATGATCCAGATTATAATTTAGGTGTACGAGATGTCGCGCTATGTCATGTTTATATTGTAAGTACGCTGAGATTATGTACATGCAGGAGTCTTGGTAATCGATATGCATGACAGTGCAATATTCGGAACTCAGATGGTGGAGTAGTGTAAACGCAATCTTGTCATTATTGACCAAAATCCCAGCTTTCGGAGTAGCTCCGCTCTGAATCAGTCTTGTTATGCCCGAAGTTGCATACTGTTCTTGAACGAGAACGAAATCTAAGTTCATTTTACTGGTAGGCAATAACAAGCAGCTCAGATGTAGCAGCCTCCGATCCTTGAAGATTGAGCTGTCCTATCGAAATAATATTCCCCTCCTTATCCATATTGAGTCATGTTGACTGCCTGTTATTCCGCATATATACGAGCTGGGCAAGTCGCAGAGTTGGTTACATGAGTGCTTGCCTCTTTGCGCTTAAAGCGCTTGCAGGTAGCGCAGCACTCACTTTGTGACTGACATTTGGCTTTAAGATGTCCTGTATCTCCGCATTTACTGCGTACCATTTCGGTTGCCCCACAGTATTTCTCTGGATGTACGTATTGTTGGCATTTGTTGCAGCAAGTGATACGTCGGTAGTTGCATATATCAGCCTTGTCCCAGCCAACATAGACACGACCAAAGCAAACGAACAATCGGAGCCTTTTGACGACCAACGACGCCTGTACACATAAACATTATTGTGATGCAGATGCGATAGTCTTGTTCCTTACTCCCCTCCTATGGGCTATCGGCTACTCCCAAACTCCAAGAAACGTGACGGCACAATTATCACTGTACGGCAGTGACATATTAGTGAGAGGTACCTAGATGACACTATAATAGTTATCCGCGAATCCAGCCCCATGCGATATAAATCTACAACATGTGTAACCTATTTTTTTACTATCAATAATATTACAGAGAGCTCAGAGAAAACCTTCTGAAGAGCAGGTGTCTTCTTCTCTCGTCTGAGAAGAATGGCACGAAACTGCTCACTCTTGGCGACTGGAGCTCGTGTCGATGTCCTCCGCTGAGAGTCGATCAGGTGCGCGCTTGCTTGCTCGCTTATTTATAGTGATCGTTAGGGACTCAACTAATAATCGCCACTTTTATTAATTTATGACATTAGAACATCTGACATGTCAGTCCACCCGTGGCCGTGGTTGCTGTAAAGCTTCCGGAACGTGGGGCTAGCTAAATATACATAATTAATTCATGTAATATACCCGATGTAAATACCAGATGATAGCCTACAAAATGTTTCTTTCGTATTATTGCGACACAGATATATACGAAATATATACGATATATTATGCGTCCTCCCAGTGAGCTTTAGCCTTCTTTCAATAAAATCTGGGATAACTATCTCCTCCTGCACGTGTCCGCTCCGCACTGGATACTGTATGGAGATCCACATCCGGTCCAGTTGATAGCTCTCCCGTACTCCAGTTCTTCCTGATCTTTATAAACTCAACACACTGCTCTGTGTGTACGCAATAAATACACTCAAGATGGCCTCTTACCCGCTTTATGGATTAAAGATACTTTTATTTAATAAGCACAGTCTGATTCAAGTGTGCCTACATATTTCCTTCGCCTAATATATTTAATCACAGTCTAACAGATAGGGGTACCCAGCTTCATCGCCGGCAAATTGATGAGGTGCCACTCGCTCACATGATACCACCACCAAAGTGAAAGCTATGCTGACGCGTATCGTGCTGTTTGTGAGTAGCCGGTGGCCCGTTACAAGATATGGGCTGAAGGAGGGCAAAATATGTGCATATTTTGCAGATGTTAATATGCAGGTATTCACAATATGGCACTTGCCTCCAAGTCCAACAGAAAGTTTCATATTAGGCTTTATCAAACATTGCAGGCGCCTGAAACACACATGAACGTAGTTTCTGATCATATAAAACAATGGAAATTGTTTCTGATTTTTTTATTTGTCAAGTAAACATTATTTTATTGAACAAAATGTGAGTTTGAGCGCACCAAGTCAGTATAACACTAATCAGAATGGACGAGCTCACTAGCGTTTAATATTTATATTTTTATTACTTAGAGGACGACACAGAGCACAATTACTATTTCGAGAAATACGCTACAGAGTAGACTACTCCCAGAAATACGCTACAGAGTAGACTATCCCCAGAAATACGCCACATAGTATACTATTCCGAGGAATACACTACATAGTAGAACATTCCGTGAAATATGCTACTAGACTATATTGAGGAAAATGCCACAGAATAGACTCTTCCGAGGAACATGCTGCGGAGTATAATATTCTGAGGAATACGCTACAGAGTAGACCATTCCGAGACATATGCTACTGAGTAAACCATTTCGATATATATGCTATTAAGTAGAAGGTTCCTTTTATTTCCAAGATTCACGATACAGATAGAGTATTCTAAGAAATATATGTTGGTACCTAGTAAACTTTCGCTGGCCAACTGTTTAATGTAACAAATGTGGTTTAGAGGAAGATGTTTGAGGCCTTGTGCTGTTTATCTGCTTCTTTTGATAAAAATGTCGAAAATGTTCGTGTAGTGAAGCAAAAATATATTTTTCAATGTAAAGTGTGTGACGTTCTCGAACCGAGTTTGATATAGAATATTTCACAAGTATTAGATACAGCCATTCATATATTCATAACCAATTTGACAATAACTACGCTCAATATCACTCGGCTGCGCTATATGTCCTGGAAGGTATAGACGCGAGCAAGTACACGTGTCGCGAGGCCCGGCCTGTACAGTAATATAAACAACTTAGCGATACACTATGTACAGTTACTATTCGTCACTAGCTTGTCTTTCATCGCAGCTCTCACGGGGTTCTGTAGTCAACTTAAAAATTTGCTAACGTAAAGTCCGTCCCTGCGCGTAATTTCACTTTATCTTTTGTCAGGTGGCACCATGCTACATTTATCTAAATTGATCTGGCACGGCGTCGCGTCCAAATGATACCGCCTTAAAATGACAGCTATGCTTTCGCGTTTTGTCCCGTGGTTCATTGAAGGAGAGGGGGAAAAAGTGGCGAAAAGGTATGGATAACAATTGTACCGATGCCTACGAGCGTGGTATCAAGAGCCCTCGTCTGGTCGTTTGCCCCTTATACGATTTCAAACATCAGGATTTCAAATGCTTGTAAAGCTAGTAATATCATTTTATTTTACACAAAAAGCATTACTTCTTGATTTTATCGGAATGACATTTCACTCATGTTTTATTTATTACAAACCGGAATAACTTACAATGTTTTTATCACCAAAAAATGAATGAATCCCTCGCGATCATTTTACGACTACTGAAGGAACGAGCGATCCATCTGTTGAAGTATTTTACCATATACATCTTAACCTAAATTTACTACTTATTTGTTGCAGACGTAGAATTTGACTCGCGTCAAGTGTATTATACTATCTTTCTTTCACCGATGGGAAATTAAGACCGATTGATAACTTTTAAGAAAGTGAAAACACATAAAAAATATAACAAAATGATCTACAAATAATATCTACAGAACCCCACACATGGCCAACTTATACAATAACATATTTACAACGGCAGGCAATCATCCTAAATACATGTTATATCTATATAATACATAGAGCTCCAGAAACTTTAATAAGCAATTTGTGTTTCTCGCTAAAAGCAACGTAAGTTTTATTCTATCTATTCTTTCAGTAAACAAAAACAACGGAGATAAGTTAAATACAAAGGTAATCGTCGCGCGCTCGACTGCTGGCGACTGTGGACCAACAGACACAACAGATAAAAACTTGTGTAAATATATCTGTGTCCAAATTAACCTCGTGCCGTTTGACTCGCGAAAATTAATTTTGTTAGCAAACTCCGACATAAACTTGTGTCGTTCGATATGCATTTTTACATGTCCTTAATTACAATATGTTACTCTAACTATAAATATGAATCACAGAATAGACTAGGATTAAAATATGGAATGAGGAGTTTCTAAAGATTAAGCGCAATATTTATACATTAGTAGTATCATCTTTGGTATTTGCTATCAAATAGGTAATACTAAAACAAATAATGTATGATATGAAAACCAAATAAATCTCAAATGTCCCGGAGTGTGTGGGAACACTTAAAATGTAAGTGAATTATATTATTACATTAAAACGCTTTAAAAGTTACGCAATAAATAATACGGGTATGGAAGCAGTTTAAAACATGCGTTCCGCAGATTTAAAATGAAAACACCGGCGGGTGGGAAGCCTTAGATGTGTTTAACGGAGTTTCATCATGTTAACATTAAGTACCGAGTATTTACACATTTACACCGTCACCTCCTCAGTGAAGCGGCTCTTGTCGTCGAGGTTGATCACGATTGCGTGAGTCCGCGCGTGTCCGGACCTCACGCCCCTTATAGTCTCCGTGCTACTCGTACTAGATTTAATATCACTTTTATCACTTTTGCTAGCGTAACTGTTCCTACTGGCCACCTCTGGCGGTCTTATATCACTACAGTTAGCTTCACCTGATATTTTAAAAACGTTATTTTGTTTTTCTTCTTTGGTTTCTTCTTTAGTTTCTGGCTTTCTCTTCGGAGAATCTGTGGTCACATCTGTATGACTTTGGTCGGCGTTGCTGTTTTCCACACTTTTACTCGTTGTGAATATTTTATGTCTGTACGCGGGTGGCGCTTCGAAGGGAAGATCTTTGCCACTGCTGCTAGACTCCTCGGTGGGGGTCATGGTGCATATGAGTCTGTCTGCCACTGCACTGAACACAGTGTTGAGTTTCAGGGGGGCGGAATGTTCTGTGGTTGCCGGTTTGCGGTCCTGCATAGACGCAGCGTCTTGCATTGCTATGATTCTCCTCGCAATGTGAGGACATGCTGTTGAGCGTTCCCGGAGCTTTTTGAGTTGATTACAAACTTTTTTGAACTCCTCCTAAATAAAGAAACATATAAATTTAGTTATGATTTTTAATAAAATTATTACTTACTCTACAGTTTTATTACTTAGGAACGTATTGTCTGTGTATAGTAAAAGAAACGTAAATAGACTACGAAGTCAAAACTGCCTGAACTGAAGAAATGTTTCGTCAATGTGAGGTAAATGTGATAAAGGAATTGAATTTGCCTTAAGAGAACTCATTAGTGAGTAGATTTAATATATAAGTTTTGCAAAAATATCTCATGATTCCCTTTGACGACAAAGGACTGCTGACAACACAATAATCAACCTACCTACACAGTCTTGCTTATAATTATCATCGTCGGTTTGTAACTTATTTCATTTTAAGTTGGAAACTATCTCCGTATTATACAACTAGCTTCGTTAGGAAAAATATTTTTTTACTATATATATACTGAGACAGACTTTACTACTCAAAGCCAGCGAGTTTATTATAGAACACTTCAGGAGTATTTTCAATTATTATTTTTTGGATCTGTCCTACTGAATTTATCGTGTTTCAGTTTAATTTCCTGGTTTTACTATGCTAAATCATATATATTTTCTAAATCATAAATGATATGATTCTACTTCTACTCGACACTTACTATGAGAAATAAATATTCTTTTGCCTATTGAGAACAGTTAATTATTGAATAACGTTACCTCTAAGTCTCTCTCCGTCATGTTGTCGCACAGCTTTGCACTCCTGTTGGTCGTCATGGTGTACGTGGAGTCGGCTGCCCGGGATCTGAACTTGCTCGTTTTCTCTTTGTCATCCTTGCCGTGGCCTCTATAGACCATGTACGCCTGTGGGATACAATTTATTAATGTGACTATTATAAACTGATGAATATCATGTCACATATAGTAAAAGCGTAAAAGACGCCTGAAATGAGCGGTTCATGTCACAAGAATGAACGAGGCCAGAGTACCCAAGCAATTACTGGAATGGCAACCTGCTAGCCGAGGAAATAGACACCAACCAAAGCTTCGATATTTCGATGGCGTTATGCTAGATAGGAAAATAGCTTGTACACCAGACTAAGGCCCACCCGAGGCTGTAATTTGTCAGACAATAATAAATTTATATAAAAATTTTCATAACGGACAGATCTTAAACTTGCAAAAAATGGAAATATTAATTGGAATAAATTCTAATTTAAACATAAATATTTTCATATTGTATAACAAATATACCTTGGAAATGCATCAGTGAAGCGCTGGCTTATCACCAAGTGCCTCTCTACCTCCGCCGGATAATCGAGGCTTACCTACCACAAACAGCCGTCATTTACCCCAGTCGCTCAGATTATGATCGGTGAGATGTGTTGTGCGGTGTTCCACAGGAATCGGTGCTGGGCCCTTTCCTGTGGAACATTGGGTATGACTGGGTGCTACGTGATGACCAGAGGGCGTCGCGCGTGACATGTTACGCAGACGGTAACTCGGCCACAGCTCGGCGTGTGACGCACCGCGAGACAAATGTTAGGGCTACGGCCGGAGTTGCTCAAGTCATTGAACGAATCCGGCGGCTAGGTCTCGAAGTGGCCCTCCACAAGTTTGAGGCACTTTGTTTTTCAGGGGCTTAAAAATCAGTCTCTTGCGTGATCTAGCCTCATTGTGGGAGGCGTTCGCATTGCCATCGAGCCCTCAATCGTATCTAGGGCTCGTGCTCGGTAGCCGGTGGAACTTTATAAGCCACTTCAGACGCTTAGCGCCAAGCGGCTGCCTTGTCACGGCTGCTGCCCAAACAAATTTGGGCCTGATGCCTCCCGTAGTAGACTCTGCTTTGGTGTCGTGCGGCCTATGGCTCTATATGGGGCACCGGTGTGAGTGGCATGTAACCTGAAGATCAGAGTTGAAAACTACAGAGTTCTGCGCCAAGCCCAGAAACTGATGGACATACGGATTATCAAGGGACACCGCACGATTTCTTTGAGGTGGTGTGTCTTCTAGCCGGTGCCGTGGGACTTGGAGGCGATAGCTTTTGCATTATTTTATCAGTGGTGGAAGGAGGCGTTGCTGCGGGACCCCAGACAGGTACTGAAGGATGAGAGCTACCTGTTTCACCAGCAATTTAGATTAGAGTGTAAAGAGCGGCTTGAGTTATCAAGCATTGGGCACGCCACAACTTCAGCCTTAAGACCCATCATGAGAAATTGGCTCGAAAGGCAACATTTCCATCTATCCTTCTGACTGATGCAGATATTGATAGGACACGGGTGCTTCGGAAAGTATATGTATCGCATACACCGCGAACCTTCATCCGAATGTCACCACACTGGGAACTGCCACGAGGATACCGCGTTGCACGCTCTTGCAGAGTGTCCTGCGTGGGTGCAGCAGGGTCATGACCTCGTGGCAATCATAGAAGTAGGAAACCTTTCACTCGCGGCGATCGTTCAGTCTATGATCCAAAGCTTTTGGAATGCTACCGTGTCCTTTTGCGAGAGAGTAATGTCCGCAAAAGAGACAGCGGAGAGGTTGCGGGAAAGTACAAGTAAGTACCTTTCCATGCCGGAGAAAATGGACCAGATGTCAGAGGGTAACCAATGACCTCCGACCTCGATGAACGCTGGCCTGGGGGAGCAGGGTGGGATCATCCCACGCCCTAGTAGAATCAGGCCGAAGTGGGTGGCGTGAAGTGTCCCACGCGCGTTCTTTTAAGCTTGAGCGGGCTAGGCTCTCCGCAACACATGGCGTGACCATCTATTGGGCAACAGATTGTCAAAGTGCCAATCCCTTCTAAGGCATACTAAAACATTTTCATCCTCACACATCCATATATATGTTATGAAACCTTAAAATTCTTTATGATGTTCCCATTTTATCTGCATACGCTGCTAGATTTACGTTTAATATACCAGTAAGCGTTTGCGAAATATATTTTGATCTGAAAGGTGATTCTTATTTAATTTCCATCTGATACGATATTGTCATACATTTCCTTTATTTATCTCACAATAACGATCAATTCAGAAGTACCGCGTACATGATCTTACAACAAATGCAGTTTTATAGTGATATACGTATACAAATTAAAATGTAATTAATTAATTAATCTATATAATTTTATGTAAGAATTGGTCACTAACGACCCTAGTTGTTTCAGCGACCTTAAATAAGTAATTTAAAATATTTGATATTTTTAACATAGTATACAAATTTAATGAAATGTTAAGATAATAAATACGGCTGATGAATTTAAATCCCAAGAGTATAGTTTATAATGATATTGCTAACTTTATCTGTCAAACTTTAAATGGAGAGAAACAGAGACAGTCGTAATAGGAAACTTTTCCATTATCTAAGGAATCTAAACACAAATGTTTCTAGAAATTTTCAATTGTTATTAGCTCTTCCATTATTAGAGTTCCAGCTTGTGTCATTGTAAGAGGTAGTTTTATTGGCTTGAATATTGGTACATAATCGGACGAATAGTTTAGTAAGTGTAGTCTGCAAAGTAGCCTGCTTATTTTAGCGAGAAAGTTTAGAGTGAATGCTATGTACATTCACTCTAAATCTAATTTAACATTTGTATAGGGCGTAAAAGTGAGGCAAAAATTCTACCCGTCTCAGTCTATCTAATCTAAATGGCAAAATATTGGCCTAATTGTATATGATGCAATGTGGCGCTTAACTAGACTTTCCGCTTCCCTTAGATCAATACCAAAAAGAACAAAGGGGCAAAAGAGAAATCGAAGACTTTCTACGACTACCGACGCCGAAGAACATATACAGAATTACTATGCCATTGCGTTGCCATCTCATGACCCCCCCCCCACCCCCAATGGGTCACCGGCTACTCACAAACGGCACGTAAGGCGACGCTGAAGATATCACTTTGCGGTGGTATTATTCGAGCGGGAGGTATCTCTCTGTTAGTGCCGGCCCTATTCCGTTGGAACCTCCTCCCACGCAAAATGGCACTACCTTATACTATTTGTATTTTCACATTTATGATATGATGAAATATTCATTAAAGCCTGTTTGTAAATTACGTAAAATATTTTACTCGTTGTATAATATTGCTTTCAACAAAGTAAGGGAATTCAATCATATAATTTACCCTCCTCTCGTTCGTTGTTTAAATTTAATTTAGGGTTGATAGTTTGATTTTGGTAAAACTTGCTTACTTAAACATAAGTGATCCCTTTAGTTAAAATTAGTTTGCCCGATGGACGTATTGAAATAATGCTTCCATTGGATCTTAACAAAGCTTTTTCAGAGAGCGAATTAACATTGAAGCAAATGTTAACAAAATAGATCAATGAGACATTGAAAAGTCTATTGAAATGCCTGAATGACTTCGAAAAATAGCAAAAGTTGAAATTTGTCTCATTCAACCACCTCTGTAAGCTCGATTAATTTAATTAAATAATTTTGCGACCTATGTAATCGACAAAGCCATTTTAAACAGGCGAGCACTACAGAGTCTCCACTTAATTTAGAATCGGCTATCAAGATACTGTCGAGTGCTATTGGGCTCAATGATAAACGTTTTGTAAAGTATAATCGATATTTTATTTAATATTTATTTAATGTGAAAAAAGAGCAATTCATTATACAATGAGGAACATAATGATATGTCCGGTGAAACATGGCATACCACAACGTTGCCTAGTGGAGATCACTTATTGAAAACCAAAGCGTTGCTAGATCTTCAACAGGATGAGAGATTTTGTTCGTGTAGCCGGACACCAGTAGCAGGTTGTAATACGGCCGGGTTTTCAATAACATAACAATAACATCTGTGGACTTACCGCACCATGTTAGCGTCGCCCCGTGCCAAGTACTGTAAGGACTTTTGTTACAGGCACTAGGCAACGGAACATAAAGTGCTTAGTATTGCACAGCAGAAAATAGACAAGAAACAAGTTTGAAATGATCATGATACTTAATTGAGAGGTTCAAATTAGGAATAATTAACATTTGAGTAGAGGAATAAGCCTTCAAATGTTTATTTTATAACAAACTTAATAAGTTTACTATAAGCTCGTGGTATGTTAAGTGAACATGGTTCATTTAATATATTTTATAACAAACTTAATAAGGGTACTATAAACGCCCGATATGTTGAATGAGCACGGTTTATCTAATATTTTACTTTTTCAACGTTGCAGTTTTATACAACACCCGCAATATTCATCACCGCGTTTTCTTTTATCAGATACATTGTAAGAAGTTCAAGGCTGTAACAAACATGGTAAACTTTTGATCTCCATGAAAATAAACGCATCACACAGACAAACAAACAATCTAAATCAAACTACCGTCAACACTTAAAGTGTAATGAAAATTGAATGTTTGACAGACAAAGTTTATATAAACATGCCAGCAGAAGTTTTTAACTTAAACATTGATGTTTAAGTTAAAAACTTCTGACAAACATTTTCCCATTTCATAGTAATTGGAAGATTAAAATGCGTGAGATTACAGTTAAGATCACAACGGCTGCCTTTTAAGGGATGATTTTGAAACAGATTCAACGAAATAAGTTTTTTTTTAATTTCTTATTTAGAAACAACTTATAAATGTATGATTTTCATTCAGCGAGAGGTAGAGTATTGCAGCGGATCTGGGCCGGCACCACCGTGGAGGTTCCTCTTGCTCACATGATTCCGGGGTAAAGTGACAGCCGTTCGTTTGTGAGTTGCCGGCAAAGCATTGGAATGACAATAATTCGGATGTTTATGAACATGGGTAGTTGTCAAAGGGCTCTGATTTCTCATTTGCCCTCCTATACCCTAAATCAACAAAAAGTATGGGTTTTTTCCTAGCACCACATGTGTACCTCATTAAGCGACTACTTTCCGTTCGTCATTTTTATTTTTTGTGAATGTTAGACAATATTTTAAAACATTACATACACAATAAGATAGTAATCTATGCTCAGTGTTAACACTGTAACGTACTTCACGATTCAACATGCTTCATCTGTATAAATAGGACTTGTACTACTTACTACAGGGCAAATACAGTGTGGTGTTATAGTCTCTCGGAGAATATCCGTGGAGTATCCGGTTCGTTCTACAGCCGCCGACCAATGGGAATAGTGCGATCAGTGTACCGACTGGACACCCACACGATGAAGCTTCACCGCCAGCTCTCTGTTCGACTGGGTCAGGCAGAGACAACCAACAACCACATGTGACTGGGTCAGGCAGAGACAACCAACAACCACATGTGACAATCCTTACGGATTTGGTTTGCATCTCTTCCAACAACACGCCGATTTTTCCATTATGTTACTGCATATCCTTTGTGTGTTAATAAATAATAAACTTTAAAATTATACTCACTTTACTACCAAATATGAAGCACAGGAGTAGGGTAACTGTCAGCTGCGTGTGACAGAAGAATATTATATACAAGAGATCAGGGTTGGCCGGAGATTGGAGAAATAACCTGCAACAATATATTATCTTAGTACTGTTGTCTGTGGATGACATAAGTTAAATATGCTGCGAGATATGGTTATGTTCAAGGTTATAAATATATAATATTATTTCAATACAGTCGACCCACAGGGGCTGATGATAATTTAGGCGCAGCGATTCGTATGAGGTATGCGTATTTCTTCATAAGATCACAGGTCCATTGAGCGGGGCTCCCCGCAACTTCATGATAAACGCGAGGAATGAAATGTGATCGGTATGCATAAGTCGTTTCATTTACAGAACCTTTTTCTCGCCAACGCACCCAAAATAGTTTCGATAGCGTCGACGCCATTTATCACTTCGCATTAACCATTTTGGGTAAACCTGCCAAATTGTGATTATGGATCGTAACGTATTTGACAAAATACCGTAACCCTTGTACTATCTTTTGTCACAATAAAATTAGTACATTCTGACTTTTGCAGAATATTTCACGACGTGGAGACCGTGTATAGTGCCTGTCACATAAATTTTACTTTTCCCTCATTGGACGTGCTCAGTATGAGCTATATGGATTCAATCTAGACAACTAGTCTAAATATGTGGCCATTATTATACAAGATAAAAAACGGTCCTTTTCTATTTCGTTTATCTTACTACTCTGTTCACTGAATAGCTTTAATATGTCTGTTGGTATGTGGCAGATATCTGAGAGCCTCTATAGATTTTTAATCTCTGAAGTATATATCTACAAAGCGCCAGACATATATCTCCAGAAGGTTTTAGGAAGAGGTTGTACCTTACTGCATAGCAGGAGGTTGTGCCATGCACAGTACATGAAACTACATCCTCCTATGCAACAGAATTGGGCCGGCACGACCGGGAAGGTACCTCTCGCTCACATAATGCTGCCGTAAATTGACATCTTCAGTGTCGCGTTTCGTGCGGTTTGTGAGTAGCCGGTGGCCCATTGGGTGGGGGCAAGGAGGGCAACGCACCGGCATAGTAATTATTTCGATGTTCATTCTATAAAAAAGAAACTATAATATCAACAGCCTAAATATTTATAGATTATTCAAACAATGAAAAAATTTACATAATGTTGCCCCTCGTTAATTAAATTTTCTCGACTAAGAATGTTAAAAAAGAAGTAAAAAGATGTTTGCACATCGTATTGTGTTTCAGTAGACGAATCTTTAAGTAACAAGGCAAAAGCAGTCGTATCCACCTGTTAGCTCATTACTCGGAACCGTCATATTATCAGATTAAAATTCGCTTTGCAGTTCAAAAAGCACTGACATTCACAAAATGGGATTGCACACCAGCAAATCTCTAGAGCGGCAACTCGTGCAGTGTGAATATTTAAAGAAATGAGAATACTATTTCATTCTATGAACGTCGCATGTAGACGTATAATAAAGTTGAAAACTGATTAAAAATTGCCAGTCAATAATATTGCTAAAGAATGTACAAATGTTACGTAAGAAATATTATCATATAATTTATTATGGAATGTAATCTTAGGGCAAGTCATCGACAGGGCATTACTATACTCATCCTAATGGCTACAATGTATTTCTCGATATTCAATGAGTTGGAAAATTACAACAAGATTTTGTAATATTTATAAGAAAATGCATTGTGTTTTCATTAGATAAGGTTCGAGTCTAATGTATTGTTAGGCTGTTGTTGAAATGCATCTCGTGATAATAGCTATTCTAGATTCTGAGACTTCTAATGAACGTAGCTTAGGGGTTAATATAAATTCAAATACATTTAAAGATATGCATACAAATATTGTTCAGTAATATTGAATACGATCAGTGAATGTACTGAAAGATAGCGCAAAGAGGCAACATGTAGTCGAAGCATTTGTTAACTACTAACGACCATACACATCCATTTAGTTAGAAATTGCGTAGCCTTCATCCCATCACCTCGAAATTCAACGCTTGAAAACTGCCTGAAACATGACGTTAGCTGAAAAAAATACATTATTCCGTCAACCTGTATAACAATCCTTATAGATGAATATATATATCAATATATTTTAAAAGGAGTGCAATGTAATCATAATACTCACATAGGTAAGTTGTGGAAGATGGAGTGCTGGAACTCGTTGTAGATGGCCATGGAGATCATGACACTCACATAGATATGTTGAGGAAGACAGAGAGCAGAAACTCCTTGTAGGTGGCCATGGAGATCATGACACTCACATAGATATGTTGAGGAAGACAGAGAGCAGGAACTCGTTGTAGATGGCCATGGAGATCATGACACTCACATAGATATGTTGAGGAAGACGGAGAGCAGGAACTCGTTGTAGATGGCCATGGAGATGAACCGGCTCTCGTTGAACTCGGACGGCGCCTTGCGTACCACGATGCACAGCCGGATGCCCCACACCAGGAATATCACCTCCACTGTTCACAGTATACATTCATTATAACACCAGATGTGTCGCGTAGTTTCTCTCGAATAATATCTATCTATTCTACGGGAACCACTTATTTGTATAGCCTACAATCTAGGTGACTTTCTCTACTGTTTACTACGGCAAACTTTGCACGATATTCTGGTCAATCATTTTCATGTGATGCCCAGTCATCATAAAAATCTCGGATAAGTAGACAAAAATTCTACTAACGGTTTGGACGTGTTCTGTTATCAATTTTCAGTATTCTCAGCCTTATGTTATTTCATGGACTACCCCTATATCCTTTCGAGCGATACTGGCTTTTGATCTTTATACGGCTAACGGTTGAGCCGTTTTTATTGAGTATAAATAGATTACTCTGAGAAGCCCCGACTGACAGGAATGAACTTCAGTACCTATAAAGAACACTTTCTTACATTTAAAACATTTGTTAAAATATGCTGGAGTTTTATATCAAAAATATATAAAATATTCTATGAGAATTATACGATTATGTAATGTTTGCATTCTTTGTGATTTTTTACATTACATACCTGTTTATATCCGCAGCAGACACGCGAATATATTATTCTAGTATTAATTTTGTGTATTTGATTGTGAACGAAGGATTTGCTGTCGTAATATGTACAGTGGCAGAAATATAGAACCATGTTGATGTCAACGTTTCGAATTATATAATTGTAAAAAAGTATCAACAATCAATGTGAATTTTAGTACAGTAAGAACAGTAGGTTATCGAAGCCCGATTCAGATGAACTGAACTGCTTTATCAACATGCACAAAGCACTTGGAAATATTATACTCGTATACAACTAATTCTATACCAGGGTGTGTTTTAATAAATATTACAAATAGTTCACAAGCTTACCTTTGCGTGTACGCGTATATGTTTCTAAGTATTGTGTATGTGTGTGTGCGTGTGCATACGTGCGTGTTCCAATATGTAGAGCGTGTTCTGGATTCGCATAGCTTTTACATAATATGAAATATCTATGGCGTGGATATGGATATACGATATGACAATTTATTTCACATTTCGTTCCATGCGACATATCCATTATCGGATAATTTGGTTATATTTATATTCATATAATTGAGAGTATCCGCGTTTTACGTTCTACAATAGATAACATTATCTACAAGAGGGTAAACTAGCAGTCTTTGCCATTTGTTGATCTGTTATGGGCCATCAAACCATAACTTTGTGCTGGTATTGCGAGAGGTTCTTCACACATAAACATATGAACGCAAAACTTTGAAAAATGTCGATAATTTGAATTTGGCAACTTATATGGATCTTTGTTTTGTGTTATAATTTCTAAAATATCCCTTTATTATATACAACATTTTAAGATGATATTTCTATAATATTTTTTTTTTGTAATTAACATGTAATTTATCATAATAATTTGTAAATTATATCATCATGCTTAACATTAAGCAGACTTGTAAAATATTTACGAGAACGTAGTTGTGAACCAAAGCTAATTGATGTATTATAATATGTTAGGGACCAAGTAACGAGTGTAGTGTTCTCGACTGGTCTGGGCTGGAATTAAACCAGTTGTAGTATACAAAAAGAAGAACTACTTTGACGTTCAACGAATCATGTACACGAAGCATACTTTAAATTTAAAAAGAAAATACATTCCAATAAATATGGGGCATTTCATTAATGCCAGCCTATTATAAATACGAATACGAACATATTTATATGAATTGTTTGAACTTCCATTATCACATTGCCCGAACATTATGGCAATCATTTGGTTATCAGGTAATCTGATAAATATGACGTGAATTATGTAGCTTGGTACATAGGGAAACTAACCAAGAGACCGAACTGGCCTATGAAGCGTTTAGTGGCATCAAACCAAGAAAATTGTACATCTTTTAAACTACTAGATCGATTTTGATACTTTTGCTGAATTCTATACTAGCGATTTTTTTTTTTTCTCCTCGGCAGTTAAGCTGTTAATAATACATCTGCTCTTAATAAACATAATTGGAATAGAACACGATAAAATAGATCGGTGATACATACGTGTGGTAAACGAGTGGTCCCACCAGTCGGTGTTGCAGAGGTACGCCTTGAGGTCATCCCGCGTCCGGCCAACGATGACGGCGGGCGGCGCCACGAGCGTGCGTATGGCGAGCAGCACGCACGCTGCGCCCACGATCACGCCGATGCGCCGCAGCAGGTACATGTCGGAGATCTTCACCGCCTTCGCGGAACGCACTTGGAATATCATCGATATCCTGGAGACAATGACATAGTTGTAGTGTTCATATTACCGATACTAGGCACAAAAATATGTTTATATACACTAAAAGTAATCCTCAAATTTTTTATTCCTTTAAGAAAATAAACGACTTGTGTTGACAGATTTCGAAAAATACGTAAGTCGTCTTGGGCCTTGGGCAGATACATGTATAGTAGGCTGGTAAAGGTGAAACTTTAATGATGATATTATGAAAAATATTTTATGGAGTATTCTTGGTGAAAATCATCATTTTTTCATCATTATCAGCCCTTATCGGTCCACTGGACATGGGCTTCTCTCAATGAAAGCCACGGCGACCGATCTCCTGCTATACGCATCCATCCCGGACCGGCTACTGCACGGCGATCGTCTTCCCGCCTAGTGAACGGTCGACCAACACTTCATTTTCTAAAAGCAGCCTCCAATCCAGAACGGTTTTTTTGAGTGTGTACCCAGCCCACTGCCACTTCAGCGAGCCTATTCGTCGCGTCATATCGGATACTTTAGTTCTCCGCCTTATGACTTCGTTACGAATTCTGTCAGACAAAGAAACACCTAACATAGCAAGTTCAATTGCCCATTGTGCTACCGCAAACTTGCAGACCAGTCCAAAATTAAGAGGCCATGTTTCGGCCCCGTAGGTCATCACGGGGAGAACGCATTAGCTGAAGGCTTTTGTCTTCATGCTCTACGGTATAGGTGACGTGAGAACGTGACGAAGCTTCTGGAATGCTGCCCAACCCAACTGAATCCTTCTATTAGCTTCCTTCTCGAATTTATATCTAACTAATTGCAATAATTGCCCGAGGTAGACGTATTCGTCTACGACTTCGAGAATAGCATCATCGACGTTGACTGGCCTGGGGACAATGTGTTCGTTGAACATTACCTTTGTCTTGTCCAAGTTTATACTAAGGCCAGTAAGTCGGGAGGATTCATTTAGGCTCTGCAACATCTCCTTCAAGCTCTCCAACGCCGAATCGTTCATATAACAGCGATATGGTCGGCGGAACGAAGATGTGCGAGTTACTTGCCTTTAATATTTATGCCGGATTCTGCCCAGTTTAAGGTATTAAAGACGTCCTCCAAAGCATTCGTGAGCAACACCTCGATGCAATTACATTAGCCTTGGCTGACCTCCCGGAATCAGAATGGACATAAAAGCAGTGTCATACAATGCTCCCAGAGTTCTTCGACGTATCGCCAATCGCCCTGACATCGCTGTAAAGCTTCTAGAACAGCCCAGGTTTCGACAGAGTCAAAAGGTTTCTCATAGTCCACAAAGGCAAGGCACAGCGGCTGAATGTATTCATGTGTTTTTTGCGTAACTTGCCTTATGGTGAAAGTGTGGTGTATGGTGTTAAACGACCTCTGCGAGACCCAGCCTACTCCGGTGGCTGAAATTCGTGAAGCTTTGTGGTGAGACGATTCGTCAAGACTTTTGACACCAACTTGCAGAGAAGTAAAATTGGTCTGTCATTTTGAAGAAGTGATTTTTCACCCTTCTCAAAAGCAAAAAGACGTCACTTCCAAGCCATGCTTTGGGAGGTACGCCCTGCTGAAGGACATAATTAAATACCCTTTTTAGCTCTCCTAAGTCAGGTTCGCCTTCTGCTCTAAGTAGCTCGGCTGCAATTCCGTCGCTCCCCGGAGCTTTTCCCCCTTTGAGCTGCGCAAGAACTAGACTAATCTCACTTAAACTGACATCCAACAGATCGCCTGAATGTCGTGTTAGGCTTGCACGCGGATCGTTGTTTTGGTTATCGGGATGCGTGCGACGTTTACAACTTGCTATAAAAAGCTTTGATCTCAGATAAGATCCCAGGCATAGAAGAAACGCTAAGCCCAGAATCAGTCCGAACCTTTGTCAGATTACTACTTCCAAGGTTCTCCACACTCCAACGAGCCTCTGTTCTGCTCAATCGCTTCGGAAACCTGTTACGTATATGAGCTGCAAAGGTGTCGGCGTATTGGTTTCAAAGAAGCTTGACATCGGCAGACGTAACGTCTTCTTGTGCTCTGCGTTCCCTCATAAATCCAAGCGCCTCATCTGAGAGTTCAGCTTTTTAGCTCGTATATTTACTCCCACAATATCCTTCCTCCACATCCTGCATGCAAGCAATCACGCCGCTCGTGGCCTCATCAATTGCCATTGTAGTGTCCCGCATATCTAGGGCATCAAACCGGTCTTTTTTAATTCGATCGCATCGAAAGCCTATATTCAGAGAGTTTTTAGCCAAACAGTGATCACTTTCGATATTAAACCTCTTGATCACGAAGACATCCCTAAATATATGCCCTCGGTCCGTCATAATAAAGTCAATCTCATTCCTTGTCAGAGTATCGACGCTCTGCCATATCCACTTCCTATAGGGCTTCCTCTTAAAATAGCTTACCAGCATATGCCCCCGGCGATTTCGATTTCCGACTCCATGTGGTTCCAGACTCAATTCGACACCATTTCGTACTCCCACCTTGGCGTTAAAGTCCACCAGAACAACATTGAAGTGGGCCTTATAAAGGTAAGGCCTTTGAGACATCCTCATAGGTTGTCGGGATGTGTTGATGCGAGGTGGGTATACTTGCGTCACTTTGAGGCTATATCTCTTATTGATTTAAAGTATGAGGTACCCGATACACTAGAGATTTCGTCGACGTTGCCTACGAGGGACTTATTCACGGGGTATGCCATGCCGCCTTGTGATAGAGTGTCACCTTCCCTAAAGTGGAATAGGTGACCGATGGCGGAGATAAGGTGTCCTCGCCTTGTCTTCGGGCTTCACATAGGCCCAGAACGCGCCATTGAATTTTCCCAGTTCCACCTCCAGCTCAACCAAGTGGTTATCTAGTCTGAGCGCGAGATACGTAGCCAGGTCAAGTCGGTGGTAGCGATCCCTAGCCCGGAGATTCTTAGCACCCCTTGTTCCACCGTTAAACCTCTATAGTCTCTTTACCCCCCTTGTTGAGCCCATTACAGAATTTATAAAATTTAACATAAATAGCAACAAAATTTCGGAACCGGTGCCCCTGCTGCCTGTCGCCGATCCGATTGATGGTACCGCTTTCAATCGGCGCGAGCGCCGTCCGGTGCTCCCGTCTATTTTACTGTTACTATGAAACAGACGGGACACCAAACGGCCACCTCACTGAAGCCTCTTTGTTGTTAAGACGTTTGACGACTCCTAAGTCACCCTGGGCTTGGATTGAGGGTGACAGTAATCTTTGGCCTACCCCACACAGCCTCGTATAAACATTCCATTATAATTTTAGGTAAGTAGCTTTAGGGATGCCGCAAAATATTGAGGATAATATTTTCAAATTTTCAGACCAAGTAGTCTAAATTTAATTCTTGAGAATATCGCCTGAATGCTACATACGTAGTTGCCAACCAGTAGGAAAATTCAATAAGTTGTAGCAATTTATGCACGGGAAACGAGCGCCTTCTATCACTTGTGCGTTATTGCGCTTTTAGTATCAGTCACTGGCATAGTACTAGCTATATACAGTTGCATTGTTGAATTCGAGTAATTGTATCGCGTGAAAAATGTTGAGTTTAAAATGACTTTCGACTTAGGAAGTCGTCAGTTATATTTTTACTCGTCACAATTTATAAATAGATTACCTTCTCCCGCGCCAATATGGTTTAATGCTACTAAGTAACATATTTAACAGAAGGTTTCACCCGGGCTGCACAGCAATGCCACGTCGAGGAAGTGTAGTTTAATGAAAAGTATTTAACATTTCGGGCCCCAAAGGACAACCCCAGAGCGCCCTTCTAATGTTTAATGATCAATCGCTTTCGTATAACACAAAGAATGTTCAGATTTTTTTCTATATTTGTATAATATGTGTGTGCAACTGTTTCACAATTTTGATGTCGTTAAATTTACGCGTATGTTGCTCGTTACAATAAGACTATCCATGGCAATGAATGCTGAAAAGTGTCCGAAAAGTGGTGAAAGGCCCGTTAAATAATTAAATACAACGCGAAAAAATCTGTAAAAGTAGTTTTACGGTAATGTTCTTCACTAATGTGCGTTTCCGAGGAATCATTAACTAAAACGTAACGAAAATAATTAATCATTAAAGAAACCTTACTAAGAACGTGAAAAATTGATAATTGTTATATGTAAAATAAATAAAGTTATTTATGATTATTTATTTTTTTGTATATAAACTTATCTAATTACATGAAATTGTCCTGGTTTATTCCTGTTCATTTAGACTGTTCATTCAGAAAGAGCAAATAAGATAGAAGAGGAATACAATAGTAAAAGAGTAGATGAGCCACTGCGGATAGATGAGCATGGAAAATCTTTTGGTGAATACCGAACCGAAGTGTGGTCTTCCTTCACTCTCTTAGTAAAAAAATCTCTTAATTTGTATGAGGGACTCTCCCAAGCCACGTGAAGTTGCCGGGAGCTACCTCGGGTGACCACGATTCGAATCAATCCTATTATGGCACTGACCCTTACAATAGCGAACGATGAAAAGTGTAGGAAGAGATACGAGAGCCACTGCGATTAACGATTCTGTTGGTGTAATCGTACCTTAACAGTGTCAACTACCTGGCTGAACGTTTTATACGACGTCCAACACGTTATACACTAGGCAGCTTCCCAGGACATATTTTCGGGCACAAGCATATGCGCAGACACGAGTGCACTCAATTCTGTTATCTTGCTGTTCCAACAGGACAGAAGCCCGATACCAACGACGATAGACATCGAGCGTGGACAGATGGCGCATCGTGCACGCGAAGGGCACTTTGGGTGGAGAAGTAGAGCAACGCATCGGCACAGTGACGTGACCGTTCATGGACGTCGTAAAAAGGTTCCGATTGCTGGTTTGCCCCCCAATACTATAAAAAGGCGTCAGATTTCATACCGTCAACCTACTGAATTCGGAATATCATAAGACAATCGAATAACTGTTTGGATCGATCTTGAACTCGAGCCTGGGACAACACGACCGGCGTCTGAACATTCTTACTAATACGCCACAACTAATGATAAAAAGCCCTCAATGAGTTAATACAATATGTCACCTCCACGTCTTGAGCATGAGCGCCCCGTAGGTGAGGCAGAATCCGACTTCTCTGAGCCAGACGCGCGCCGTACACGTGAGCACGCTGGGTCGCCCGTACATCACCAGCGTGGTGCAGTATATGAGCAGCGCCCCTAGCACGATCACCCGCAGCAGAGCCGGGCTCGCCGCTCGCACCACCTACGTACAATTAAGTCTATTACTTTCATTTATTCGTAATTTTCATACGTGCAATGTACCTGCGGGACTAGGAATATTATTTATTACCTATATTAAATATGCACAGAACACATCACATAAACGCTGCAAACAGTTCACTCTCATAGTAGACATTGGAGTATTGCAATTATTATATTAAGCACGTTGGTAACGTAGTAAAATTTTTATTACAGAAGGTTTGCGCTAAGTACAAGTTACATACTCGTGGAATGGAATACAAAATAAACATCATTAATATAATATAAATTGCCACCCACCCGAACATGTCCGTACTTGATCGTAAAATATATGATGAATGGCAGGCAGGAGATGACTAAGCAAGCCAGCGCGAAGATGGTCGACCTCACCACCCAGTTGAGGGCGGCGACGCACGGCGAACCGTCCGCGCACGCCTCGCAGCCCTCTGCGCACGGCAGACATTCGAAAGCGGACGACGTCGAGTAAAGACTCAGTTGGTTCTGTTGAAACGAAAACATACGAGGACATTAAGTCTTTTAATAGTATAGTAGTAGGCGGCAAATATAAAAACCTACATGTAACGTTCGTATAAGTGTACCCATTCCCGCAACAACTGCCCGTACAGCCGAAGGAAGCTAATGCAAATATGCATTGCCTATTTGGATTATCATACAATCATAAAAACGCGATAAAACAGGCTTTACTTCAAGCCAAGACTATACGACATGAAGGTGGATGATGAATGCGGATATCGCAGATGTTTTGGATGGTGGGTAAAAAATTTGCATAACCCAGCTGCTGAACCCCACTGGGTATCTTTGGTAGATTCCTCTGCAGCAAAAAATGTGTTTTCTAGGTACGGAAGTAAAGTATATCCCGACCAATATTTTCGATATCGTAACTTATGGCGGTTAAGCCGCGGGGCACTGAGAGCTGATATAGTTTCATCAACACTATAATATAATGTCATTATACGAAAATATTCATTTCACCACGAGCTGTGCATAAAGACCTGATACAAACACCGAGGATGTTTAACAACGGCATCCCTGGGCGAGCCGTAAATCTAGGAATCATATTTCTCTCTCACTAGGGTAGTATAAACAAGTCGTACCTGGGCCCACCCACATCCTTTACTGTAAAAAATATCAGTATTTAAGTTTCGTCCTAGTTATTAGATCTATATTCTATAAAATCAATTATGAATAAAAGTTTTGCAAACAACTGTAAAGTGCTAACCATTATTATGTACGTACAAGTGGGATATTGTGTGGAAAATAAACGAGCACCAGGATCACATGATGAAAATAAGCTACAGACCTCCACAGGTGGTGTGACTTACCACACCACCTGTGGAGGCACAGGTGGTGTGACTTACCACACCACCTGTGAAGGCACAGGTGGTGTGGTAAGTCACAAAAAGAAGTTTCCGTCTCATGTCTACAACGTGTACAATTCGGTTCTTAATGCTGACCTGATCGTGTCTATATTCTTCCACGAGTGCCTGTCCCGAGAATGGTTGTAAGAAAATAAATAACTAGTGGCTGCAGGGCGGTGTCGGCACTGCCTGTTCTATAACATTCGGCTCCATGTCCACTAGTTTATACATAGAAGGCCGTGCACCGATATATTTGTTTTAGATATTTGAATGTTTCGAAAAGAACGTGACTGAGCCAATAGATGCTCTACTTAGCTAAAGCTCTTATGGAAGCATGTAGTAAGGATTTTTTTTATTTGTATTGATTGGTATTATTTAGTAGCCGGTGGCCCATTTGGGAGTGGGGGGATGGTAGGAGAGCAACGCATCTGCGTAACAGTCATGCGAATGTCCATGGGTGTCGGTAGTCACTAAAAGGCACCGATTTCTCGTTTGCCCCCTAATGCTATTAAAAGAACAAATACCCACTTTAAGTATACTTTTCTTTTCATATATAAATGTTTTTACCGACAAGTGTTTCTCAAATTCCTCTTCGATATCACTGCCATTGTAGAATCTATTTTCTGCTGTTGTGTTGGGGAAGTAGAACCCTCGCCGGCACACACAGCGGTAGGAACCCCTACGGAACCCCAAACCAGGCATCGGCACACACTAAAACGACAGAATATTTGTAAATGTGTGTCATCGAAAATATAACAAGTATCTTATTACTTATACACGAAAGTTACACTTTCAAATAAAACTATTTTAATGGATTTTATGACACGATGATTATCTTAAGACATCAGAACTCCTATGACATCATATCAATCCATCCGAGACCACAATTGGTAAAACGCAATAAAATACCTAAGAGTAGTTTTATTATAACATATTTCATTATATATTAGAGAAATAAGTGTGTGTGTGCTTGTGTTCATGAAATTCACTTAATTCTGTCGATATGTTTTTAAACATTAGGTACTACGTAATACTACGTTAAAAGCATAGTTTATTTTGTATATTAACATAAAATTAACACAAAAAAAATTTAAGACTCGCGAGCCACGAGCCACTTTCTTATCAAATCTCTAAGTAAGAGGTCAAAAGTCCTATTCATAAAATATGCTGAAGTAAATTTAAAGGTACAATGATTCAAGCGATGCCACCTGGAAGAAGAAATGAAATTAAATTCACGATATTCATATATACACACATATATATAGAATACGGGCGAAATAAAATACATACATATATAGTTTTACTCCTTATTTCATAAGGACTTCAGCAATTATTACATTCAATAATGATAACACATGATTCTGACGCATGTACCTTTATACGTTACACAGCATTTCATGTTAGATAGGTTTTTGATTTATAATATTAAATTACAATAAATTTGGATTTTTATAATGATACATAAACATTAAAATGTTAAGTTCTTACTGATTTCTATGTGACGGTAATAATAATTTTATTTACACATATTTATAGATAATTGTTTATTATATTAATTATACAATAAATTTATAGATAATATTTACATTAGAATATGTATATAATATATTTATGTAAGAGTTACAAACATTTTAATTAGGTACGAAGTTGATTTGTAAACAAAAAATATAATGTATGTATAATTCAAGTCAAGTAAGATGTTGCACAATTTCCTTTTTGAACTTGCCGAGTGTTAAATGAAGTGCCATCGTCTGTCAGGGGCTGTTTAAACTATTGTAAACTTCGCACATTTTAGTAATCGGTGCTTGTGAACCCAATCTAGTTCTAAAGGGAGGACCGCGCAAAATCTTGGTAATTGGCCCACGAGGCATGTTTTACGGTACTGATAATGAGAAGTATTGGAGCACCCCGCAGCAAAAAGTGTGACCGTTGACTATTTTAAACAGTAGGAGGAGATTATATATGGTTCGTCCAGTTCTTAATCTCCAGGCACTTTGTAGTGGTGATGCTAAAAACCTGTAGTCGCTCATCGTAGGGACTCCTGTACAAAGTGCCGCTACACGTGTACTCGAGACGCCCGGTGAAGCGCCTGCTGATATCCTCGTACGCTGTCATCGTACCGCATCACACGGATTCCACAAGGAGCTCGCGTATCCGAAGTGGCTCCGGGCTAATGTGTTGAATAAGAGGATTTTGGTACTATGCTGTAAGCCCTTGGATTATATATAATGTTATTATATTTTCTATATCTTCTTCCATTTGGTTATTCCTGCATTAGTATTTATAAATTATTCTCTCGATAACAGCGCTGAGATAAAGGTCAAACGAATCACAAACTCTACGGTCATACAAAGCAGCTTTAAAAATTTGATACACAAAAAAGTTAATAAGAGACAAGTTTAAATCAAGTAACGATTCAGATTTTTTCTCGAATAGATTTATCTACCCACTAAAATTTTATGGAAAAATTAGCTGAAATTCAGGCGATTTGGTTTCTATTATGAACAATTTAATACTATCATAATGACGACCGTGACGAAAGAGTAAAAATGCAACTCTTGCGAAAAAACAAGCCCCACTTGTTTGTTCATCTGAATAAAAATGCTAATAAGAGTTCCTTTTAAAGCTTTTCGTAAAAGACCCGTAAAGGAATATTACATATAACCTCGATGAAACATTATTAATTCATTTGAGACATAAGACATAAACTAATGACATCAGACCAGACTCTCATAGTAATTGGCACTCATGCACTAACTAAACAGTAAACATAAATGTAGCACAATAGCTGAATGAGGCGCGCTCTAGTGTTATTTTTACGCATTATATACTTACATTATTATAAGAATAATAACATACCGGACTACTTCAAGCTTCTTAGGCCTTGTTAAAAATGTATCCCAGAATGTAAGCTTGATGGAGACATTATACGAGCTGGACTCAAACCATAGTCCAATGCTATTTGACTTCGGTTCACACGAAAACATAGTTATCCCTAAAAAGTACATTCTCTTAAGAGAAAATATTATAAACTCGAAATCGACCCACCTCGATGACACCCCCGATAGGATTGAGTCGGACGAAGACAATAGGGTAGTCACCCTCCTCGCAAATCTCTTAGACTCTACAATAGAAATGTCATAGAAACAGAACATAGCGGCCTTAGACAACCACAGGCATCTCCTGGTCGATGTAATATAGCTAATATGCATGAAAAACCGTGCGAGACGTAGGAGTAGTAAATACCCCAGGGAATGCTATCGTGTTATCTTACGGCACCTCGTATCAGAGCTGAAATCCCAAGTAAAGGCTTACCTTAAATAAAGATGAGAAGTAGTTACTTGACCATATTTCTCACTCGCACACAGTGGCCTCCTGCGCGGCCTCTAGAAACAGATAAGTGCCAAGCTATGCCCCTTCTTATCCGGATAGATCGTCTTCTACAATAGAAGATGACGAAAAAACCGAAATATTGGCCGGTGCCTTGGAGGCTCAGTGTACTCCGAGTGCCTCCTAACTAGTCCCATAGCATATAAAGGAGGTCCATTGGGAAGATTGGGAGGACCGCCTTTCTCTACCTCCAGTAGGCGACCCTACACGACCGATGAACTATGATGAGGTTAGTGACCTCACCAGAAACGCTTGTTCCCGACGGGCCCCGGCTCCGGATGGTATAACAAACAAGGTTCTAAGGGGTCTACCGCCCTTTCTTATAAACCTCCTTGTGCGCATTTTCAATGCCCTACTAATAGATATTGCATTTCCAGACTCACGCAAAGTAGCCACTGGGATCGGTATCTACTAGCCGGGTAATCCCACACCGAACCCACGAGCACCCCATAGGCTAATTTGGTTAGGCAAGATCTATGAGAGAATTCCACTGGCAGAGGATGTCACGACGGAGAAAAATCTCTATGGATTTTCCTTAAATTTGTTTATTCCAAAAAAATTACAAATACTTGTGTCCAACAAAGATAATATCGCAAAACTATAACATTTGAGCTCAAGATTGTATGTTTTCTTAAAAACACAAATAACTTATGTCACTTAATTTTACATAAAAACAGGCGTTGAATTAAAATGTTGTCTACGATTTTTGAACAATTCTGAAAAGATTATTGAAATTATAAAGTTTTTGTTACTACATATATAATATATCACATCAAACATTTTTATATAGAATAGGAGGCAAACGAGCAATTGGAGCCTTTTTACGACTAACGACGCCCATGAACATCCACATAATTACTATGCCGATCTGTTAGATGTTCTTTAATACACCTTGTATTAAAGAAAGAGACGTAGAAAAGCTAGAGTTACGGAACACCTAGATGACATTATAATAATTTTGAGATTGTTTTATGACTAACCAATAATAAGCAACAATTCGACCGTCTTAAGAAAAATAAATCTCATCATCTAAGAAATAATTGAGTAAGCATATTACAATTTTGGAAAGCCCATTAGATCTGCCCACTTTTAAGGCCACTTGCCGAAATAGCATGGTACTTTTTTTTCATCTGTCATCTCAGTCCACCCGTGACCATTATTGATGTAAAGCTTCTAAAACGTAGGGCTACGTAAATAATTAAATAAACCGCGACAAAATCCGTAAAAGTAGCTTTTTTGTAATGACTAACAACCTATAGGTTTACGCGAAGTCAAAATTGAGCGATGAAGCTATTTCCAGGTCATGGTTGGGCATAAAACTGATACTTTCGACAGTTCCAAGGAAGTTGTGTGCAAATTATAAATTGGAATTTAAAGAGGCATTACCTTTTTTTGTTATTTTTTTTGTTTGGAGTATTAGGAATAATACTACAAACGAAAAAAAATAACAAAAGAGTTGATTTGTCACAATAGTCGTAGACTCAACCCCGGGCGTCAATTTTTTAAAAATCGCTGTCATTATGAAACTACACGACGTAAATTTCTTGAAATTTTTATAAGAACCAACATACTTAGCCTAGTTCGGGTTTTCGGTTGGAAGTTTACATTTGGGACTGTATAAGAAACTGTCTTAATTAATGGTATTAGCGATTCGATTACATGGTGAGTGTATGAGCACCTGGTTTTTTTTGAATTAAATATAATTCCATTATCGTGAACTCACTTAATTACATTTTCGAAATCTTCCTTTATGTGCCTCTGTACCTTCAATACATCTTTGGAGGCGTACACAATACACATATCATCAGCGTACATAAAACGCGACATTTTGCCTCGATATTTGACACACTATTGACATGCATCGCATACCCCACTGGTCCAAATATCAATCCAGTCGGCACCCCCAAGTGCACACCCATATAAGTCACCCTGCTATCATTGTGCGCATTTTTCTATTATAGAAGTATTTTTTAGTACAGAATAATTTTGACAGAGTTTTGCACGAAGGCTGTCGTGGTGCAATAAGTACACAGATTATTATTATTATTACTATGACTGTTACTGTTACTGTTACTGTTACTATCACTGTCACTGTCACTGTCACGGTCGCGGTCACGATCACGGTCATGGTGCAAGTTATGAGAAGAACGGGTCTTTTTACAGATAGTGGTGGCATGTATTGGGTTAAAGAATTTTCTAATCTTCGGTCTGTCTTGTGGTCTTAAAAAGTCTGGAAAAATCTGGGGGAGAGATTTCTGGGGTGGCAACGGAGCTTTGGATGTCAAGTCCAACTGGTAATACTTTCAGTTCTTGCTGGGCAAGAACTAAAAGAGCCTCCGTACCGTTAGGGTGCGGAACGCTTTACATAAATATAAAAATGACAGTTTCTGACTTTGTAGTAATGTTCGCCGTGCCGCGCCTATTGTGGCCCTGTCCACCCAAACTGGAAAAGCGTTAGACATAGTACCAAGGTAAGTCACGTTGTATAGTGTTTTAAGGTCTGGAAGTACAGGCCCCATGTTGAGCTCGAAATGTTAGTAAGAGCGTAAAAATTACATTTAGCCTTTTCTCCAGTCTGTAAAATATTTTCTAAAAAAATTAATTTACTTTATAATGTTAACCAATATGTACACATATAGGTTAACATTAGATAATTAACATAAATAGGGAAGTAAAGTTAGGTTATGTCGGGTTTGTGGCCCTATATATAAGTGCATGCTTTGTTTCCGTCGAAGATTTAAGTTCCGATGATTTTTTTCTTCCGTTAGGTAAGCTAAGCTATTAAGCTATTACGTAATCCCCTTGATTACGCATTGCTATAGGCGGAATTTAACACTAAGATTAAATAATTTAACATAGACTAACCAGCGCAAATAATTAATGTAAAAACATGCGCGAAATAAAAGGCTTTTTATTTTATTGTATTATTATTGTTTATAGGCGTAATCGATTTCGATTACTTTAGCTATAACGCTTTGGAATATGGCTTTGGTGTTTCTTGGATATTTTATAATTCAATAATTTCGCGTTGCGTTTTAGCCATTTTTGTTTATTGGTCATTGGGCCGTATTTTTAATGACGAGTAAAGACACGATGGCTGCAACTTTTTGGGTCACAGTTCCCACTTGATTGAATGTGTTAAATAATACGCGACCCCGTGTCGAAAGAATAGATTAGTTAACTTACCCGGGGAACGTTATCGAGTGCTTACCGGCCGCTCAGCGAATCGAATCGAACTTTTGTGTACACTATCATGCGATAGAAAAAAATATAAGAATAAATGTTAAAACTTACCAATTAATATCCTTATAATAACGTATAAAAGACTTATAGTAAACACCGCGATACACTGTTACCTGGTTATTTATCATAAAATTATAACGAACTTACGAAAGATACCACTAAAATTTAAATAAATTCCCGGAGCGCTAGTCAAACGTGTATGTCACTGAGGACAACCGCGAGGAGAGCGGCGCAAATTCACAAATACTGTCACGAGTTGGCGAACAGTGAAATTTTTAGGTGTGGTCATTGCGCTGGATGTGAATGGAACTATTTTAAGTGGTACGTGCATGATACCCACCGGCGAGATATACATTGAAGAGGTCATTCGTAAATATGTAAGCCTTTTGTAAATCATCATCATCATCATCCTCACCATTCTTCATCATCAGCCCTCACCGTCCACTACTGGACACGGGCCTCCTTCAATGAACACCAAGACGACCGATCTCCTGCTACTGGCATCTATCCTGGACCGGCTGCACGGAGATTGTCTTCCCACCTGCTGAAACCGTTCAGCAGGTGGGAACCGTTCAGCATACCAACACTTCGTTTCCCCGTTTCTCAACGCCTCCACTCTAGAACCTTAGTGGTCCATCTGCCATCTGATCTTCTGATAGTGTGAGCAGACCATTGCCACATCAGCGAGCTTATTCGTCCCTTGATATTGGATACCTCTGCGGTATAGGCGACGTGAGAATGTGACGAAACTTCCAGAATGCTGAACCCAACTGAATCCTTCTATCGGCTTCCTTCTCGAAGTTATGTCTACCGGATTGCAACAGTTGCCCGAGGTAGACGTAATGTACGAATACTCTTGTAAATAAAACATTAAATTATTGTAAAGAAGCTGATGGAATCAGAATCTTTTTAAATACGCGTACATTAAAAAATGAAAAATAATTGTGTTCGTATATTTACGCGAATGTTATTCACTACCGTATTTATTTAACGGATTTTATGGAGAATCTTAAGATTAAAATCTTAGGAAGCGCGATAATTATTACGATTCCCTAACAATCCCACAATTATTAATTATTATGGATATTATTTGGTATCCATGATTTTCCTTTACGGCTTTAAGTTCCTCTCGAAGCACGAAAAAAGCTCGAGACAAAATTCTACCAAAAGCACACACCCATCACATAACAAACTCACTATGCGGAGGTTTTGGCGCATAATTCTGAGAAAACGTATGTCTATGTGATACAATGATTTATGTCCCCGAGGCACTGTCAGGTCCGGCGGCTTATCCAAAAGTCTAGTCAAAAACCATTCCGACTTTTCATGAATCGCCTCATACGGATATTTTCCTCACATTAGTATTGTGAATTCTCCTAAGACCGTAATAATTTAATGGTCCCTGCAAGGTGCCGATGCGCTATACTACTAGTGTGCGGCTTGCTAAATAAGAGAAGGTAAAAGATTATTCTCAAGGAAGTAGAGTTACGCATTCTCACGTTTTGCATTACACCGCCCTAAAATTTAAACACTAAAAAGATGATAGCGGTGAACGATTATGTGTGGTGCTGTGGGATCGTAAACAAATGATAGCTCGTTCGTTTTGCTTTTCCAATATGGATAGAGCAAATACCACCTACTCAAATTTCACTGTGTTTGTAAATACACAACTCTTTGTCCTACTTTTTGATGAATATGTTTTAAATTATGATGAGGTTTTGTACTCTTAGTACCAATTTGTACAGTCGAACAGCTGGTTGAATTGTATGCTCTTTCCTCTAGCAGTCATACGATGCTAGTAATATTTTGATAATATTATTCACGAGGTAGAAGTGATTCCTTTCTTTTTGGTGGGTGGCCCTGGGTGGGGCTCAGTAGTGTATGCGGCTCGCGGCACATTATAATGCCGAATACCCACAAAAACCACTGCGAGTGTCATCAGTGTCGCCTTTAGTTGGGTGCCCCGGAAAAACAAATCATCAGAGCATCTCGACGGCTAGTGAGTCTCTAAAGGGACTAACTCCACCTACAAAGATGGGGTTGAGCTGTACTACAAAACAACCCTACCTACCTTGGGACAATGCAACGGGGTGAGGTTCCTATCCTGGTCTCTTGCCCCGCTTCATTTTGCACTTTTGTCCCCTCTTCTAATAGGGGTACAAAAAGCACCTCCTTCTTCTGATCTCTAGTCCCCTCTTCCAATAAGAGGGGTACAAAGAGCCACCACCTCCTAAGTTCCATCGGCTTTTTTTTTTACCCAAGGTGTCTCGGATCACCCCAGGCTACTGATTCCCATCGCCACGACAAGGCTTGAACCATGGTGGGGAGGCAGAAGTGGTACCTATGTCAGACTTGCCTTGTACTTATTACGTAATAAAATAACATCCCCTACTTTTTATTATTATTATTCTCTTTTTGTATAGAGACCTTTGTCACATGAGGTGATTACGACGGTCTCATAGTAACCTAAACTTAACATTACACTACCGCCATAACAATCTCATCTGCACCTATAACTAAACAATAACCTGTCTGCCTCCGACACTGGAGCACTCAATATGCTTTGGAAGCCACCCACATCGAAAGCATCATCCCCTACTTGAACCACCACCACCACACTACGTTCCACATATTTCGTGGGACATATTTAATAATTGCTCACGACGTTACAAACTATATCAATCGGTTGCCTCTCATTGTGTCTACATTTTCCGTCGACGCTGAACACACTGTGGTCTCTAACAACATCGAGGCACATAAACCGCGGGGTGGTAACAAATATTCGGTCGTAACTCGCGGACTAGAGATCGAAACGGGATTGATGCGCCGCATTTTACGCGGTCGGCGACAAAAATGTGGGCGCGATACAAAATAAACGAATGACGCGGCCATTGGGAGCTCTATCACCCATCCGATAAGGGTACAAGCCAGGATTTCACTCAAATAAAAATTTATGAACGCGACCACATATCCCGGGATAAACAAATTTTTATTCGTGATTCACTTCAATAGCGTCACTTTAATAAATATGTCTCGTACATATAACGTAGACAAAAATATTTTGTAACATTAAAGAATGACGGGGACGGTCCAATAATATTAAAAAAGGGAATTAAATATGAAATACACGACATATTTTATACTATATGAGCAAAGTAGACTCAATATATATGTGCACAAAATTCATATTGTTAATATAAGAAGTAAAGAGATAAGCGTCAGAATTATTCATTTATTCGAATGCGCCAAGCACACAAGTTTTTTGTTACTACAGAATAATTTTCGCCCAGATTCGTAGGGGACAGGAGATTTGTATAAATGTATAGTAACATGGCAGCGAGTTAGCGAGTAGAGCGAGAGAAAATTACATATTTTTTACGATCGCATTTGATATGAGGGTCGTCAATCGACAGTAGCAGACGACGACTTTTTCATCTTCCCTGTGTTATTAAGTTGTCTTGACATAACGTAGCGTTCAACGTATGGTTGGAACATTGTTACGGACACTACACACGATGCAACTGCTACAAAAGAAAATACAGTTTTTGCTTATTGATGTCTTAAGGTTACGTGAATGGTCCTCATTGCAATAAAAATAAATACATACGAATTACATCGCGGTTCATTTACTTATTTAACTAGCCCGACGTTTCAGAAGCTTTACAGCAATCATGGTGACGGCTGGACCCCGTATCCTATTATATGAGTTTTATTGTAAACAGTTTTTGGTTTTATTTTCTTCTGATGCAATACTAGCGGTGCCCCGCATAGAATCTATCCAATTTATAGCTTCAAAATAGAAAGTAAAGCTATGCTCAGATTACTGTCTACGAGGGAACATTTCTTGTGTTGTGATCTTATTATATTGTTACATCATAACTAGAGTAAAATACCTACACTTCATTAAAAATAAAATTAACTGACTAAACGTAAATACCAATTTCAATTTTTACATTATGTGGGCCATACCTAAAGAACGGCATATCTACCTAGTACTGTACCAATAGTAGCGTTAATTAAACGTCAAAACTTATGAAGACGCCCTTGTCAGTGTCGTTTAGCTTAGAACTAATAAGTAATGTATTTGCTGAAATGTTCTTGGATTACAATTATCAAAACTACTCAATATATCTTTTTTTTTCTTGCACGAAGATAAGCTGACATCTCGACACCTCGACGTCACTCATTGTTTCTGACGATAATAATTGTAGCATAATTTGTATTGTTATTGTCCATTAAGAGCTATCAAATAGGCGGATTATGACTCGCTCCACTACACTACCTATATTAAACAACATACATCATACATAACATCAAACTCTTTCTGAAGGACTTTCGCTAATACTTATTCAAACCGGCTAATAGTCAACCCGCTGCAATGTAAAACAGCTGTATTTTTGAAATTTTAAAGTGCATCATCAGAGTTGTACCTTTCTTTGGTAAGAAATTGCCCAAGTGCTGAAAAAAATGTCATCTATTATAGCGAGGACCGGAGTATATGGTGAGTATCGGAGACAATCCAACCATCGCTACTTCAATTTAGTTACCTTCCGTCCTAAAGTATGGCGCCGTTTTGGTCCGTACAATGGATCCGTGTATTATTCGGCTTCAAAAATTCACACATTTGGTGGCTGAAGCTTTACAGTTCATACATTTCGTCGTATCGTATCACAAGAAAATTCAAAATATTAAAATTGGGAATAAAATGTGCTAGTAAATCTTTCGAGAGGAACACCCTACAAAACACGATAGCAACTTTCGAAAAAAAATCAAAAGAGAGTGCAGTAATAAAAAAACCGAAGAAATTGGATTGTTTTATGTTTGTAATATAATTACAGGTACTGTACACATATAATTCGGTGACGTACAGGGACATCAGTCTCGACCCGCAATCCCACAAGTTCAAAAATAAAAAACTAAGAGTGAATGTATATGAGATTTACTCCTGGAAGTCGGTAATTTTTTTAAATGAGATATGGTGCAAACGAGCAGGAGGGTATTGACTACCGCCACCCACAGGCAAGAAGATTTTTTTCTTGCCTAAAATCACCGAAATGAGAATAAAAACAGGTCAAGACCAATTCAACTAAAGTAGAAGAGATGAATTGAAGTGCTTCTGTATAGAAAATGTAGCCTCTATAATTTGTGTGTACCAACAACCAAAAAAAATGGATATACGTTACTACTTATAGTTGTTTATAGAAATTCAAAAATAAAAATCCTTTATTGAAGTGAACATTTTTAGCCTAGGAAAAATATTATATGTATAATAATATAGTTGAGTTCGCCTCAGACATCATTTTAAACGTAACATTGTTTCTGTACAAATGCGTATATTGTGACAGCTACGTTTGTAATGTTTGTTTCGAGACATATAATAATCATAAGTCGTCAATCAAAAGTTGGTGATTAAATAAACTTTACTTGTACTGTAACCTCTTTTTCGTTTTGCCGAATTTCATGATTCAGCGTCAAAAAAAATGCAAAATACAAGTTTAAGTTATAGAACGATCATCAGAACGTGCGCTGAAACTACTGGATATTTTGAGTGCGTTGTCCTATGACAATAATACTTCTATAAGTATTCTTTTTTCTGTGCTTAAAGGAATTGTAGATCTCAATATTCATTTATCGATATTTTTCTCTATCATAAATAACGGAAAACCTTCTGTCTGCAAATGGAACGAAGCTAAACATAGTGGAACTGATCTTCGCGTGTTAAATGTAAGTCGATTATTGATATTAGTCAAAGTACGTGTTATTAGCGTTTTATGCGCGAGTGAATTCGGCACTTCAGTGGCCGTTAGTATTTTATGTAAGTCGTATAATTAAATCATGCAGTAAGACGCAAAACGCAATAAATTGTTATTCCCATTTTGTTTGATAATCTGAAATAAGAGTGTTTGTTACTTACGTGACGAAACATCTAAAACGAGAATAATTTGTAGTCATGTATATTATCCATCGTTTGTTTGTTTTAGGTAATGTATAATTATTACACAACCGGACCTGGCAAATGTTGTCCAGCCCCATAATATATGCCAAAATTTTAAAATTATGTTAAGACATACATAATTATATACCAACTCGGATTGTTTTGTTTTTTTTTAATCATCTAAACACCCATTGAAATATACACATTAATCTACTAAATAGATCGCAGCCATATGAAAAGAGTAAGGTGACAAACACGCGTAAAGAATAATTATATAAAGCTAATTTGTTATCTAAACATAATAATACACATTTTCATTCCGTTTCACTGCATAGAATTGACATTCTCGCTCTCCCATGGGGGATATATTTCACGTCAACAATAATAAATATAACGAGACCATAAATTATTCGAATATTACAAATAAGGTTAACAGTTTTAAATTATATTGACAAGCGCCGGCCGAATTGAAAGAGGAATAGGAATCAGAATTTATTGCATAGTATGATCAGAACTCAGATTTGTATTTTCTACATATCTCTATGCAAGATCATTGGTGTTGAGATAGGCATGCAGACCCTCAACATAAAAGGTTAAGTTTAGTTTAGCTATTACTTTTGATTATTTTTCGTTAGTAAGTTGGTATTTATCCTATTAATTTATTTATAACTACCTGTCATTATTGGTTTCACCCCTAGACAACAGGGGCCAAATTAGCCTCCTAAACCTTCCTCAAGAATCGGTTTATCCGTGCGTGAAAACCGTATGAAAATCCTTTTAGTACATTTTGAGGAAATCGAACACACACAGACACAGATTTTGGGTGCTTTATTTTATACAATATGTAACAAAAACCCCGTTCTTCCTTTTAGACACATATACCTATATTCCGATAGTTATAATTCTTCGGATACTTTTCATAATGTGCGACATCATGACATTTGTCATCTCGATCCACACGTGACCATGGTTACTGTAAAGCTTCTGAAACGTCGGGCTAGTTAAATAATAAAATAAAAATTAGTTTTATTGTAATGAGTAACATTCGCGTAAACTTAAGACATCAATAAGTTATCAATTAAAATCAAACAGTAAGATAATATCCTAGTACCAAGGATTGTGAAAAAGACAAAAACACTGCAGCCAGGTGTTGCAACTGTAATGAAGATCACACAGCAAACTATAGCAAATATAAAGAACGCGTTAAATATCTAGAGCAAAGCAAGTCCTTTCACCAAAACTTCACAATTATTAAGAAGGACTCCACGACAGTTACCAAAGCAGTCACAGTTCTTGTAGACAAGACTACTCCTTCCTGGGCAGATATAGCTGCAGCCAAGTCCTCACAACAGAAAGCATAGCAACAACCTGCACAAGTTCAACGCTTGATTTCACGAGCTAATCCTTTATTTTAGCCACGTGATTCCCATGTCATTCCCTAGTGGATAAGGCTTAGATTTGCTAATACTGCATCATTTAGGTAACCATCTCTAGTTTAAATTTCATATATTGGAATGCTGATGGCCTACAGGGCAAGCGCAATGAGTTGCTATGTCTTATAAATGGGCCGACCACTAAGACATAATCGCTATTTGTGTAACCAGATTAACTAGTAACATAAGATTAAAATTTCCTGGTTACACGTTTTATCGTTCCGATATACATGTTACTGGGAGAGGTTAAGGTGTAGCTTTGTTGGATAGGTCTACAATTGAACATTTTCCTATCAAATTCCAAAAAGTAAACATTTAGAAGCCATTGGAATCAAATTAACCCTTTCAAGTCGTGAGTTATTAGTTTTATCGATCTAGCAATGTCCTAACCTAAATCTCGTAGTACATTATTTAGATTCACTTATGAATTTGGGCTGGCATGTTTTGATGTACTTTGGAAGGAATATAATTATTTTTTTTTTAATATAAAAAAATTTTTTTTGCAATAAAAATATAAAAAAGATTATATTTCCTCCACTTCAATATAGTGACAAATACAAACCGAAGTTCCTAGATCTAATACTGACCCGTAACATTTTTCACATCAACGAAATACATACTATTTTTGCTCTTACATTTAATCTTTTCCTATTTATTTTAATATTAATTATAAACCAAATATAATAAATAATGTTAAATTTAATAATATTAAAGCCAATTGGTACATACAGAAAGTTTTTAAACAACAACGCTACTCTTTCTTCAGAAGTTCTTAGAAACGTAGTTTAAAACTGATATTGTTGAAGAAGTATATTCTGTTGAAGATTGTGAATGGATTGGAGCTAGGGACAATAGTATACCTCGACTTAGTAAAGACTATAAAATAAAAATACCCAGAAAACTTAAACGTTTAATGAAACATAAAAACCGTTTAAGTAGGTTGCATTTCTGATAAAATGACATTGAAATCAAGAGGTGTCTGCGTTATAAAGTAAATAGTTCACAAAATATAGTCCGCGATGATGTTAGAAAACTAAATGATACATATTGGGAGAACAAACTTGATAGTGCAGATCATCCCAGTACTGACTTGTTCCGTGTTGTGAGATCGCTGAGAGTAAATGATAATAGCAATGCGACTGTAAAGTACAATAATGTCACAAATACGAAACAACAATGCGAAGAATCAGCTGGAACGTTCTTTGATAATATGCAGTTGACCTATTATATATAGTCAGTCCTTAACTAGCTTACATAGACTTCACGGTCCTCATGCATTTCGGATTACCAGCCCTAGGGAAATAAAGGATTTGATTCGTAATTTAAAGACACATATAGCGCCTGGTGCTGATGAGATTGATAATATTCTGTTAAAAAACTTACCTCATAAAGTCGTAGTTGCTATTACTAAAGTTGTTAATTCACGCATGGTAATACATTACTTTCCTGGACTGTGGAAAGTTGCTAAGCTACCATTAAAGAAAATCGGCAGAGATTCATAAATATCAGCGAATTATCGTTCCAACAGCCAGCTTCCCAGCCCGAGTAAACTATTTGAAAAAATAATTTCGTAGGCTAACTCAAGAAGCAGACCACTTTATCTATAATGATCAGTTCGGCTTTCGTCACTCTCATTCGACGGTCCAGCAATTTGCAAGGTTTGCATAGCTGGCGGGACATAATCTTAACTTAGGGGACACCACAGGTATGATCTTTTTGGACTTTGAGAAAGCTTTTGAAACCGTCTGGCATAACGTCTTTTTACATGAGCTGCTATTGTTTAATTACCTTTTGTTAAACTCACAAACCCGTACTTAACAGATCGCTATTTCAAGGTGTATATCAATAATTCTAAATTATCTGCCTACTCCGTGCCAGCTGGTGTCCCTAAGGGCTCAATTTTAAACCTATTCCTCTTGTACTTAAATGATACAACTACACAACTACATACACAAATAGCGTGAAAGAAAGTGAAAGAAAGAACTATCTCAATAGCATATAATTCAGATATTAATGTCGTAATCGGGAGAATACATGTCTCCGTCGAGTGCCTTTTAGAATACTTTAAGCGACGGAAATTTCAAATAAATGTACATAAAAGAGAAGCCTTTTATTTATCCAGAAGCGTAAGATACCTAGCCGTACACTCAAAATTAATGATAATGTAATACCATGGAGCTCGAGTGTAAAATATCTTGGCGTCACACTCCAGTTTAGTTTCTTACTAAACTGGAGTAATCGTATAACAGCTGTTTATATAAAAGGCTTAAAATCTATGGCAATTTTAAAACCCCCATTAAATTGTAAACCCATTCACAGTAGCTACACCAATACACAAGCTACAACTATAATCACATATGGTTGTCCTGTGTGGAGTAGTACATGCCAAACTAACTATAAAAAGCTATAGGTCGTGCAAAATAACTAGAGAAAACTTGAGTAAATTACATATTAAATTAAAATTTCCTTTTATAAAAACTTTATCTTAAAACAATCAAGAAAATTCTACTTAATTAAAAATCCTACACATAAAAATATATTGGTTTCGTCGATAGGATAAAGTAAGCTATGGAATTCTCCATATGTCGATAAGTATCGTACTTACCGGCTGTCGCACCACTATCATAGACGAGTTGTAACTGTTGCGCTTGCCGTGTCTACTTTTACAAATACCCTACAATAATTTTCTTCTTGTGAATTAATGTTTCTTGTGAATCAATTTTAAGTTTCAATTGAATGTTTAAGTTGTTCTTTTATTTACTTAGTATGAAACTCAACAATACATATTATTTATTAATTAGATATAGGTATACAAAATACACTGTAGCAAAATTATAGCTTCTCAGAGATATATTTATGATATTATGATTGATGGAATTTAAATATTCTAAAATTATGAATGCTAAAGTAATGTCGTAATGTTACTAAACTTAATGGTGCAATCTCCTAAAAAATTGCTTTACAAGTACAACGGTTTTATTGAGCGCATAACAAGCAGGTGTGTTAAAACTAGTGAATTCGAAATTGCTTTGATAGATCTACACAAAGCGGTACAAAGATATCCTTATAGCTTAGCCCTAACACTGAAGCATATAGTAAGAGAAAATGTAAAGGAACTTCCTATCGCTGGTGTTATTCGCGAGAGTCCATCGCCTTTGGCAAATCCTATTCATCTTGTAAAACAAAAGACAATTCTGACTGAATATGCGTAGATTATCGTGAATTAAAGTCAAATACCGAGCATGAGCCATTACCACGCGTAGGGGAACAGATAAACCGACTGCGATGCACAGCAATTTTCGTCTCTTTGTTATAATTTAATGCCATAGAAGAAGGCCACGTTGGGGCAAAAGGGAACTATTACAGGCTTAGTAAGTGCTTTAAATACATTTATTTAATTATGGTATCTCCATCTTCAGAATCAAGAACAATCTTAAAATAATACAAGGAATAAAGCATGGAATCAATCTAGATTTCAAAAATGGTTAGTAAAAAGTTAGGGAACAAAGTCTTATCTGGGTAGTTGTCCGAGACTCCCTGCTACATCCTGTATGGAGCTTCTTCCTATATATAATTATTAATCCCAACCACTAACTGTTCACAGACGGTTCCTCAATCCTTAAAATCAATAGATGAAATTTATAGTGACATCGTACGAGGGTGGATCTAAAAGTTCGTGGCCCAACCCACATGGAGCTATGACATCTTTTTAAATCTACCGTCATTTGTTAGTATGTGTCATATTGACTTATTGTGCGCATGCTAAATCCCAATTTAAGACGGAGTGGAGCTCTTAAAAGAAACATACAACCAATAAGATCCCGTTCCATTCTCTTGGCTTCCTTTTTTTTTTTTTTTCTTTGGTGACGCGGGGAAACGCATTTACGCGCCTTCACCGGCCCTGGGTGGGGTCCAGTGGTGTGTGTGACTCGCGGCACATGATAGTGCCGAAGACCCACAAAAACCACCGCGAGTGCCATCAGTCCTCGCCCTTGGTGAAGTGCCCTCGACGGCTAGTCAGCCCCCAAAGGGACCAACTCCACCGCCACAGATGGGGTTACCCAGCACTACAGGACAACCCCACCGACTTTGGGATAGTGCAATGTGGTAAGGTACCCATCCTCGCCCCTTGCCTCGTGCGCAGAAGCGCCACCTCCTGTTGCTCTTAGGTCCCCTCTTCTTATAAGAGGGGTACCGAGAACGATTCCTCCCCCTGATCTTGAAGACCCTTCTTCTTATAAGAGGGGTGTAAAGATCCCCCTCGGTTCAATTGGCTTCACCTGGGTTCACCCCAGGCTACTAAGCCCCACCGCCATGACAAGGCTTGAACCATGGTGGGGTCTCTTGGCTTCTTCAGCCAACTAAATTCAGGCAATTTATATACTCAGTTACACTAAAATAGAATTTAACACATAAGAAATGTACATATAAGAGAATTAAGACAAAATATCTTAATTCTCTTATGTGTGCATATTGATTACATTAATAAGATTTTTCAAAACATATATGATGTGAAACATGGCGTCGGCAAGAAATCATGAACTCGCCCATGCATATGAAATAGAAATAATTGTTCGTGGCATATTTGTCATGAATATAAAGACTCCCGGCGGAAAAAAAAACTATTTAATTTTCATTTGGGGGTGGCTGATAGCGTCAACTATCCCAAATATATCTGATCTCAATATCACACAAAGGAAGAAATGAGTGACATTTCTTCAAAACAGAGCACACCTTTAGCCTTACAGTCAAAGATAACAGATATACATTTTTTAAATGTTTAAGTAGCAAAAACATAATTGCTACATCTTGATATGGCTGCTGCCTTTCATTCAATAACAACTCATCCAGATTAAGTCGAGAAGCCAGCGTTTATTATGCCCGAGGGGCAACATGAGTATCTTGCAATGCCCTTTGGATTAAGGAGCGTTTCTTTTTGTATATCAAAGGTGCAATGATAAAGCATTATACAATATCAAAAGTAAGCTCCTGGTATATATTTATTACGTTTTACGCTACTCTTAAAATATTCATGAAGGGTTATATTTATGAGTACCTGGGCGAGGTTTGGGAGCATTATCAACACTTGAATTCTCTTTAAACATTAAAAACTGTAAAGTTATGAAGCAAAAGATCGATTACATTGGTTATTCCATACAATTTGGTGAGGTCGGACCAAACCCTCGCAAAGTTTAGGGTTTAGTTCAGTTCCTTCAACTCAACAGAGCTACAAAGATTCGACAATTCTTGGAAGCGAAAGTTAGATGCATCTTGCTTCAGCACATTTATTTGTAATTTCAGAAATATATGGTCTTCTTTATCCAATAAAAGGATTAAATAAGTGGACTGATAAACAGGAACGAATTTAAAACTCTATAATGCATATGTATATAAGTATATACTTACTTGCATATGCAATGCATATATATATATATATATATATATATATATATATATATATATATATGTAGCCGTCCCGCGTCCAAGCCCAAAACAGTTTACGTCGCTGGTGGGCAATATTGTAATCGTACAATTTTAGTATAGTTTATCGCGACGGGTGGATAGAAAAGCTTTCGGCTAACCAAGAAAATCTAAATCTTTAGGTTACGGGAGATGCGCATTTTATGATTCTGTATCTAAACTAAAGTAGCAATTTCGTATGGATAATGATACGATTTGTGCATTGAACTAATAGGCATTCTTGAAACACTGAATTATATATGAAGCAATACTTACCAGCACATCCTTATTGTAACTGACTCTAAAAATGGCCTGCTTCACCTAATTTCATGTGCTAAGGGTAAATGGGCTAGGACTGAGGCTTTCCTCATTATTAAGTGTATTTACGAATTAATTCATAATGGTGTTAACGTTTGCCTGCAATGGGTACCATCACATGTTGGTAATGATGTTATTGGTGCCTTGGCAGGTGCAGCCCAAACCGAGGGTAACTTGATCAGTATAAACTCTCGCTTTAATTATTTCGTAGTATCTATTAATTTTTTTTATGAGGAATGGGATAAATACTTCCAAAAAATTTCAAAGAACTCTGGTAAATGGTACAGGACCTCTGCTAACAAACCACCCAAGGTACACCGGTACTCAGATACGAAAATCAACAAACGAAGTTGAACGCCCTTTTTCGCATTCGTTCCAATCACATTCCACGGAATAGTTTTCTTTTCCTTGGGCAAAATGACCAATTCTAACTGTACAACATGCAACTGACATCCAGACTTAAACATCATCTTATAGAATGTGATAGAAACGAATTTCTCAGACAATAATTTGTGATGGACATTAAATGTATTAAAGCTGAACTTTTCTTTTTAAAGTTAAATTTTAAATTGGAATATAGTGACAGATTCTTAAGTTTCGTTATCCATTCGCTATATATATATAACTAAGGGATTTAGAATTAAATAAAGATTAAAAAAAACCAAGAAAATTAACAAATCTTAACTTTCGCTCCACCTAGCAACAGGGCGTCCCACACTACGCTTGCCCAGACGCGCACTCCACTAAGTCACATATCTTAAGACTTAGTGGAGATGTGATACGTCTGGAGACATGGCCGGCAAAATTCCTCTTCAGATCGCTGCTTCTGCGCGCAATATCGGGAACTCTAGTTCTCTGGCGAATGACCTCATTGGGAATTCATTCTGCCTCAGAAACCCCGAGCATGGCACGTTTCATTGTACCCTGAATGACCTTGAATTTGTGGACCAGTCCCACAGTGAGTGTCCTCGTTTCCAAATGTCCTAAGGCGCTGTGGCACAGACGACTCAAAAATATGTCAGTTGTTTTACAATTATGTACGAGCATTCGAAAAATAAGTTTTTAAAGTGGATAGTATGTATAGAACCAAGTATAACTAAACAGATATTTTCTCTGCAAGGCCTACTGAATACTTTCAATGTATCATATAATAAGGGACAGATTAAGTATTTATGGAGGCCGGGTAGTAAGTGCACAAGGCAATTCTCTGTGATAGCAAAAAGCGACAAACTCAACGACATTCAGAAGAAGATAACACGCAAAAGACAACAAGATCACTCTACAATAGGTTAAGAGCCTAACAATTAGCAATGACGTTACAGTCGAACATGTCATCAAAATACATATCTTCACTATATGTGCCAGCCCCATGTGCACGGCATTCATAGAGTAAGAGAAACAGCAGTACATCCTTGTTTAGAACACAGAAATAGTAATTCAACGAGTACGCTTCTACAAAACCCTAAAACTTTGCCGAGGGCGAGCACTAGCTTCAAGGAGCTGCTAGTTTTCCGCGGGAGTTGAATTGGCAATTAAGAGTTGCAAATGTCCCTTCCACGCGCAAAACGGTTGCAAAAATGTCGAGTTACGGCCCCAACACGAAGTAATAATTTAACCAAATAGAGAACACACTTCGAAATACTAGTACTGAAATTTCCTCCAGTGGCTTGGCAGCTAGTTTAGGCTTTCCTCTGGGAAAAATATCTTAGGTTTGGGTCAGCTAAAAGATACGTTGCACAGGCAAGAGGAGCTATGCTCACACGTAGCACAGTTTAGTGGAGTCACAAGCATCTGCTGAGCTACGAAATTGATTCGTTAGCTGATTATAGGAACTGAACGCTAATGCTTTAGCAATTGTTAATTATTTATTGCTAAGCAATTAAGCTATAGCTTAACGAAATCATACAAGAATAAGCTCACTAAAGTGGCATTGGGCTGGTCATACACTCAGAAAAACCGATGGCAGATGGGCCAGTAAGGTTCTGGAATGGAGGCCGCGTTTAGGAAAACGAAGTGTTGGTCGTCCGTTCACCAGATGGGAAGACGATCTCCGTGAATTAGCTGGTCCGGGATGGATGCGAGTAGGAGGAGATCGGTCGTCTTGGCGTTCATTGTATGAAGCCTATGTCCAGCAGTGGACCGGTTGGGGCTGATAGTGATGAAGACGATGATGATGAAGTAATGAATACAGACACACGATAATATTAATGACTGTTAATTAGGCATTAAATATCTTTAAGCACAGCATTATGTCAAACTTCATGCTTGTTACGTCAAAGTAAACAAACAAGTGTGCGCGTAACATATTATGCTCTTGTTGTGTAGCAAGGTAGGTCGTGATGGCAAAAGGTTTAAGCCACACGCTCCATTTTGCACCAGCACAACACATTTATCTGGCTTTCCCGGGCGTTTCGGCTGTCACTGCAGCACCGCACTAAAACAAATTTGCCGCTCTACACTTCAGTGTTATCGCTTCATATTGTTTATAACGATGCAGCTAGGAAGCTCCCACAATTTATTAAAGTTCACCTGGTAGCTTTTAATATTTTAAACATTTCCTTTCTATAAAAGCGATTTCAGCAAGCATTTTTGTTGCAAATACAAAGAGTACTAAATATTTTTAAACCTCGAAACTTTTAAATTACAAGGCGACATTTCGATGACATTTTGAAACTATCATCATCAACCACAATCCACATTAGTTATGATGATGTATTGTTAAGAGCCGTGTATGCAATCACTAATTCAAAACAAAAAAGGAAAAACTGGATTCGAAAATGTTTATCGCAAAGGGAACGTACATCATGCTTGGCTAGCAGACTGCGAATGTGTAATGGCTCATTCGAAAACTTTACTAGAATGACATCAACCGATTATGAAGAACGGAATAATAAACCGAAATGGAATTATGTAAAATAATTTTTTATTGAACATTGAGCATTCAGAAATAGTCCTTGTGCGTAATATCTACCTGCAGCGACTCGCTACCGAAATTGAGTTACTCTAATGATGCGCGAATTTTAGGGTTATAACGTAACCCTTACAGTTTCCTTATAGCTGCAAGAAGTCCAGTAAAGCTTCATTGGCCGTCGGGCAACGGCCCAGGTGTGATTTGTGGTTGCTTAGGAACAGACCCAGTAACATTCTGGGTGCCCCGGATCAACAAATCATCAGGGCACCTCAAACACTCGTCAGACCCCTATGGGACCTCCACAGACGGGATTGTCCCCGCTCCACAGGACAACCCCTACAGGAGATATTTGGGACAGTGCAATGGAGTGAGTGTCCCATCCTCGCACCTTGCACCGTGCGCAAAAGCGCCGCCTCCCCTTGCTCTTTTGTCTACTTATAAGAGGGGTACAAAGAGCACCCGCCTCCTCGGTTCAATTGGCTTCATTCAAGGTGTCTGGGTTCACCCCAGGATACTGAGCCCCACCGCCACGGCAACACTTGGACTGTGGTGGAGACCGCTATGTATCCTGTACGAATACCGAGTATTAATGGAATTAGATAAATACCGCCGCGTGTAGTACGTAATGAGTATTATTTTTTTATTCATATTTTTTTTGAGGTGTTGGTACTGATTAGTGTAAAATTTAACAATGACTATTGCGCATGGGGTAAAGAGCGAGGATGGGAAATTCACCCCATTACACTGTCTCAAACTTAGTGTAGTTGTCCTGTGGTGCGGGACAATCCCATCTGCGGAGGTGGCGTCGGTCTACTCGGGGGATGACTAGCCGTCGAGGTGCCCTGATGATTTGTTGTTCCGGGGCACCCCACCAAAGGCGGCACCATTGGCACTCGCGGTGGTTTTTCTGGGTGTTCGGCACTATGATATGCCGCGAGCCCCACACATCACTGGACCCAGGGCCAGTGACGGCGCGTAACCCCTAACAGCGTTTCCCCTCGTTAAAAAAATGTGTACATCGGTAACTATGAGACATATCGGCGCCTTGCGCAACAGCGCCGCCTCTTTTTTTTTGCTCTTTTGTCCCCTCTTCTTATAAGAGGGACACACAAAGCGCCTCCTCCTCCTGCTCTTTAGTCCCCCCTTTTTATAAGCGGGGTACAAAGAGCATCCACTTCCTCGTTTCAATTGGCTTTGCCGAAGGTGTTTCGGATCACCCCAGGCTACTGAGCGCCACCGCCACGACCAGGCTTGAACCATGGTGGGAACCGATGTACACTTCCGTCAGCTTAGAACAGTCAAAAAAATCCGTAAGACTGTCTCTGGGCTGTACCTCATGAACCGTGATAGCTAGACAGTTGAATATAGATGATGTATTTATTTACAATAAAATTACTTTTAGTGATTTTGTCGGGGCTTATTTAATTATTTAACTAGCTCGATGTTTCAGAAATTTTACAGCAATCGTGGTCACCAGGTGGTCCGAGATGATTGATGTCCTGATGTCACAAATGTTTTTTTTTTAGGAATATCCGAATAATTATAATTAATTGGTTGTCCCGATTAACACAAACAGTACTTATTATATCTTGCTGACTCGAGGCGTTATGTTTAGTTTTTGATTTCAGTGTCTATCATTGGAGGAAATATATTGCATAACAGAAAAAAGAACCCAGCTATCTTTTCTATAGAAATTTGGATGTTTTTTGATTTCAATAGCCTCACGTATCACTTTTGGAAGGAATATGTAGGAAGTAAGCGAGGATTTTCGCATTATCAAATCTAATTTAATGGCGGCGACCAACTTCAGCATGCTCATGGATTTGATACACACAGACAGATGGACATCAAAGGAATCCTGTAAGGGTTTAATTTTCATTTTAGGGTACGAAACTCTAAAAAATGCGTTGCTTTTACTCTATATATCCATATAACCAACACCACGGGCATCCAACCAGCTGACAATATATTTCGTGCCCTTGGTGTGGCGCGGTGTTTCCGCTCCGTGAGCGGACGGAAAAAGTTCCAGATATATTCCCGGCATCTTGCGCGACATTTTGACCCCTAGTGTGGACGAGGAAAAAAGTTCCAGACATGCTCCCAGCATGTCTCGCGACATTTTGTCCCCTGGTGAATACGAGGCATTAGTAATCAATAATGCCCAGAAGCCAAAGCTAGATCCCGTTTATAAAAAAAGTATTCCACTATAAATCTTGTTTTGTGTATAAAATGTAACTTTTTTTTTAAATATATTAGTCACTTTATTTCATTTTACACTATCCTAAAACATGTCTCTCTATGCGTGTCTAACACATGTAAATGCATTTTGCATAATGTGTATATTGTTTTGTTTAATTAAAATAACAAAACCAAATGTTATATTAAAACGTTAGCCTTCTGTTATTATCTTATTTAAATTCTCACTTTCACTTAAAAAAAGGATGTGATTTTTTCTTCACGTATAAAATATATGGGTTTACTTTGAGTTTTCGTTAACAATGTGCTACTAAACACTATTGCACTTGGTAAGGGAATTGATTCTGTGTTGTTAGAATTTAATATATACGTACCTCTGTGGTTTTTTTCTTGCACTTGTCTGTTCCAGCGAAAATGTTGAGCTGCTTGGAGCCCGGTCTCAGGGGACATTGGTCGATATCGACCCGTCGCAGGTCTATGTCGATGCCACTAGTGCCCCTGAAACAACATTGTAATGATGCTGTGTCAGTCCAGGAGGAATTAATTTTATAATAAAAGCAAAACATGAAAATTGCATATTTGTGTGTAATATACACATAATTGATGGGTGTAGTCTTATATAGAAGTGAATCATATTTTACTTGGACATACCGATGCTTCCAAAGCAAGTAGACAAAGTGACTCAATAAGCCCCCGATGATAATTAAATATAACATGTATTCAATATGTGTAAACAATTTCGTATAGCAAAGCAGCCGCGCTTCGCTTGGCTGCCGTCTCTTTTTTTTTTTTGACTGCCAAGCAATCCTGTATTGTCTCTGTTTTGATTGGGAATGGAAACTGGAATCGTTGGGCCTGGGAAATTTTTTAATTACTTTTAATAATTCAATTCCATACAGCTTCAGACTATGTGGTATTATTGTAAGTATATATTTTTTTTTTTTTGTTATATTTATCAATATAGCTTCAGGGTTAAGTCCTCCTTATTTATTATATTTGTTCATATTTAGTTAGTAAGAGTTAGTATCTTTTTTTTTGTACCTTTTAGTCCACTACAACATTTTACTAAGAGTCTCGTTCACAGTGTCGTTCCGATCCCACATGGCTATTTTAATATTGTGATTTAATGAACTCTATAATTTTTTGTATACTATCGCTCTTTATCAGAATTATTTGTAAGTCGTGTCGCGTGTCGTGACGGATCGGAGAAGGTTTTTCATTTTAGCGCTGGGTACCAACTACTACCTAGACTATACCCTTATTGCGATACATCATGATCCTACTAATAATTATGGTTTGTACCATAAAGTAAACTAAAACTTAAACATCGTAACCTTACATTTATTATTATGCCATACATATTCCAGGTGTCAGGAGTAAGCAATACTATACTAATAGTCAAAAGTTGATTTTGGAAATGAACTTTTGACTATAAATTATGTTTCATGTTAAACCTTACGTATATCAGGGTGTTCTCGGGCCCCACCATTGTTCAAGCCTTACCGTGGCGGTGGGGCTCTGTGGCCTGGGGTAATCCGAGATACCTTGGGCGAAGCCAATTGAACCCAGGAGGTGGCGTCTCATAGTACCCCTCCTATAAGAAGAACTAAAGAGCAGAATTAGGTGCCGCTCTTTGTACCCCTCTTATAACAAGATATGTTATCCCCTATAAAAGAGCAAAAAGTGGCGGCGCTTTTGCGTATGAGGCAAGGGGCAAGGATGGAAACCTCACCCCATTGCACTGTCCCAAAGTCGGTGGGGTTGTCCCGAGGTGCAGGACAACCCCATCTGTGTAGGTGGCGTCGGTCCCTTCGGGGGCTAACTTGCCGTCGAGGTGCCCTGATGATATGCTGTACCGAGGCACCTCACTAAAGGCGGCACTGATGACACTCGCGGTGGTTTCTGTGGGTATTTGGCACTACATAATGTGACTTCCAGGGCCAGTGAAGGCGCGTAAATGTGTTTCCCCGCTTAAAAAAAATAAAAGGTGTTCCCGGGCAGGACAACCATCAGACTGAGTGGTTACCATTTTATGGGTTATTTGCACTATTGTGCATCTTCCCATGCGTAGACGTGTCTCGTAGATTTTTAAATGCATTTATTACTATTTTTGTCCGGAATATAACAACACCCTCGCTTATGAGACCCTAGCCTCTCTGGTGTATCCGTATCTCTGGTGCTTCATGACCTCTTTTTCTTATTGTGCGTGCACTAATAATAATTGGAAAAGTATATTGGCTTTAGATTTTTTAATTCCTACATCGCTATGCTCCTCCAGCCTCAAGGATCGAATAAATTTGCTCGACAAGTAGATATTGTCACAAACCTGTTGTTTCGATTCGACAAACCAAGGGTGTTTCGATGCGTACAAGACACCTCCTGGCTGATATTAATTACCAGGCTGGGCCAAGAATATTACAATTCAATGAGATTTTCTCTCCTTATGAATCGCAGTTGATTAACATCTTCAGTGAGAACGACGTTGCTTAAGCAATTAAGTTAAGTAATTTTATGGTCATAATTGTAGCGCCGAACCGGTTCATAAGGGCTTCGTTCACTATTACACGTTTTGCACGTTGTACTTATGCTTACGCCCCCTGCATCGGCTCCGTATTTGATTCTACGTTACTGGAAATATCATTTACCATTTCCAGTATCCTGTTTTCCAAAATAATGCGCGTGCACATGCCTGTTACGACTACAGGGTCCCCAGGTATAGAGTTCGGTATAGCAATTTGTGTAGCTCCGGATACTCCTCGCTGTTTAGGGCGTCCGTCCATTTCGTTGTATGTTGCCATATAATTTCCCCTTATATCTGCTATCACATCTGTTTTTTTTTTTCGTTTCTCTTATCGCTGAAAAGTGTGGAAGATGTTCTTATAAGTTCGAAGTTTCATCGCCTTATTGGCCTTCATAATTGTCAGAAACCCGAGGACGGCATTTGTAATGTGAAGGGTGATACCTGACCTTTGTCTAAGTTGCGGGCCATTCATCTAGCCAAGACCAGTCGTATTGTGTTTCAATTTTTTCATGGGTTTTAAAAATATCTATATGGCCTTAACTTAGTGTTCCGCTTGTGTAACAGTCGTGAGGTGGAGAACTTTCCTAACGTAATTTACAAAAGATCGAAAACAGTTAATAGCGTTTCCTTCCTTTATCGTTCCGTCTCTTCTGTTTTTTTTTTTTCGTATTGCTAATATTTTATTCTGCAGCCATTCCGCTCCGCTGTGAGTGGGATTGCTCTATGTATATAATACTGGAGTTGCGAGGTATAGCTTGGCGTTAGCCCAGGCAAATCCAATTGCCCATCATGGTTCAAGCCTTGTCGTGGCGGTGGGCTTAGTAGGCTGGGGTGAATCCAGGCAAAGCCAATTAAGCAGAGGGGGATTTTTGCAGCCCTCTTACAAGAAGATGGGGATTAAAGATCAGGAGCAGGAATGGCTCTCGGTACCCCTCTTATAGGAAGAGGGGCCTAATAGCAACAGGAGGAGGTGCCTTTGCGGGGCACGGATGGAACTCGCGGTAGTAGGCAAATCCAAAGAATCTAAAGGGCTACTATTTGTAACCCTCTTATAAGAAGGGAGAGACTAAAGAGCAGGAGGAGGAGGCGCTACTTGTACGTCTCTCATTAGAAGAGGGGATATAGGAGCAACAGGACGAGGCGCTTTTGCACAAGTTGTAAGGGGCGCGGACGGGAAACTTTCCCCATTGGCGGAGGCGTCGGTTCCTCAGGGAATCGACTTGCCGTCGAGGTGCCCCCATGATTTGTTGTTCCGGGGCAAATGACTAAAAGGTGGCACTGATGGCAATCGCGGTGGATTTTGTGGGTATTCGGCACTATGATGTGCCACTTGGTTGGGGACCCAAGGTTGGTGAAGGCGTATAAATACGCTACCCGCATTAACAAAAATAATGTAGCAGCAGCGAACCAAAGGCATCGACTATCTCTTTTATACTTATGCCGCATTCTGCCCAGTTTAAAGCCTTAAAAACGTCATCCAAAGCATTAGTGAACAGTTTTGGTAAAATAGCATCCCCCTGTCGCACCCCTCGGTGCAATTTTTTCTTTGTTGACGAATGCATTTACGCATGATACCTGAGAAATCGGGTAGACTCCCATACCTATGTTGTAGTCGTCAGTTGGGCATCAATACCAACTAAACCCCTGCGGCAGCCCTCAGCCGCTATAAATGGAGGGTCTTGGATCTGCAGGCAACAGGACCCCTCCAGCGACAGGCTTCACCTCCTCGGGGACTTTCCGGCTACTCTATGACCACTCCTCACGACGCCGTATTTTGATGATGTGGCGGACCGGGGTCCCATCCCGGCCCGACATAGAACACAGGGACACTACTGAAGGCACTGCAGATAGCGCCTCCTTCATGCCCCATTTGATGTCAGCGGGGGAAGGCTACGTCGGCATCCTCCTCTCTCACCCGCTCGTCGGCTTCCTCCTGGGACATGACGTTCCCGCAGAAGGAAGGCAGCCGTTATCTCTCTACCGTACGGCTGCCGCGCCAGAACCCCCCCCCCCCCACCTTTGCATTAACGTCACTGGCAAAGGCCGTAGCTGCAGCCCACGAAACCGTACGGTAACCCCGGATCGACCTCGCTGTGACGACCCTCTGGCAGATGGGCCTTATTTCTCTCAGCGAGACGATCCGCCCAAACAACCACCGAAAAACTAGCCACTGTACGTCGCCATACTCCGGCAGACACCGGAGCACAGCAGTCCGCATATGGCGCTGTGTCCTCCGAGGTTCGGGAGGAGTCTGCCCAGCGCACTCGCCACCTTCACGACCTTTGATCCCACCTCAGCGGAGTGTGGGCCGTAGGTCCACCCTCCATCAAGGATGAGCCCCAGATATTTGATGTGGGGGCTCAACCTGACCTTCTCCTCTCCGATCTGCAGAGTGACCCCCGGTGGGGACCTCTTGCGGCCGGTCCCACGGGAGAGGAGGGCTTCGGTCTTCTCTATCCTAACACGAAGCCCTAATCTATCTATTCGGCTGATCACGAGGTCTAGACCGACCTCGGCCAGCCAAGCCGCCTCCTTGAATGTCTTTCCCCGGGCCTACACGAAGTTGCTATCCGCGTATCAAATGACACGCATCCCGGGGAGGGAATGGCCTCGCAGGACCCAGTCTTAGTTGACGTCCCACAGGATCGGACCAAGTACAGAACCCTGCGGGACGCTGCGCCCGACTCTACGCCACTCCACAGACCCCAACCGGTTCATGGGAGCCACTCTACGACTGGAGACATCCGCTTCCAACGGACTCACAAGATAGGGAGGCACCTTGATAAAGACCAGTGCCTCCCGTATCACGCTGTGCGGGAGACTGTTGAATGCCTTCACGGTGTACACGAGAGAGATCGCTAAAAACCGAGCACCCCGTCTGGACCCGGTGCCCTCTTCTTACTCTGAAGGCGAGTCAGAATCGCCTCCTCCATCACCACAGAGAATGCGTCGCAGAGCCGACGATGGCGGCCTCCTCTGCCAGCTCCCGGTTGAGCCTAGTGAGATTCCAACGCGTAAACCGGCTATGCCCTCTAGGTGACGATGACGATGACGTCGGACGCACGGAAGCAGGAGACACCCCGAACCGTATGTAGCGATGGTCCGAAAGTGTCTCCACCTCCGTCTCCACCCTCCACCTCTCCACTCTGCGTTCGATGTCCGGCTAGGCGACAGTGACGTACACTACGGAACCTCCCGATCATCGCACGCACGTCTGAACTGTCCCTATATTGAGGAGGGACAGTCCGGCAGCTACCGCCTACTTCTACACCTCCCTTCGTGACCGGGTTATCCAAAGCCGTGGACTTGGCATTGAGGTCCTCAGCCACAAACACCTGCAGGGGGGCTAGCCGCCCTACCAGCGGCCCTAGAACTTCGAGAAAACGTTCTAGGACCGCCAAATTGCGGTTGGGAGAGAAGTATACCCCTACGAACGCCACTTCTCCTCGAACCGTTGCCACGTATCCGCGGCCCCACTTTGATTACGAGATGGGGTGGCTGCAGACCGCACAATGATCGCCACCGGGCCGTCGGTGTCCCCAGCCCAGTTTGGGCTGGAGAGTTCGGCATACGGCTCGGCTACGATCGCGACCTCAATCTCCCATTCCGCCATGGACTACAGGAAAAGGTTTGACGTTCGCCTAGAGGACGCTGAGATGGCGAGGCATTTTAGGCCTCTATCTGTACATCCAACCCCGAACGGTTCCCCCTCTGAGAGGGAGAGGGAAATTTACCGCGCTGGACGAGGCCCGCAGCTCTGCCGGCGTCCGCGCACACCGCGCAACGGTGGCGGAACACTTACCAGCCTTGTGGCCAGGCTAACCGCAGCGGTAGCACAAGGTGCTGCGGTCAGAGCCACCTGGGCAAGTACTAGGCACGTGCCCAATCTCCAGGCAACGGCAGCAGTGCCTGGGGCGCGCCTGCCCCGGCGCGACTGGATTGACCTTGTTGGACCTCTCGTAATCAGAAAGGACGTAAAAGTAGCGTCATACAATGCACTCAGTACTTCGACGTGTCGCCATTCGAACTGACATCGCCGTAAAGCTTCCAAAAAGTCTTTACTTTGTCGAAACATGGGCTTCGACAGAGTTAAAACTTTTTCATAGTCCACAAATGCAAGGCACAGCGGCTGATTGTATTCATGTGTCTTTTGTACAACTGGCCTTATGGTGAAGATGTGGTCCATGGTGCTAAATCCTCTGGGAAACCCAGCCTGCTCCGGAGGCTGGAATTCGTTAAGCTTTGTGGTGAGACGATGCGTCAAAAGTCTTGAGAACAACTTGTAAACATGGCCTTGAAGTGAAATTGGTCTGCAATTTTGAAGAAGTGATTTGTCACACCTGTTAAAAAATAAAACGGCGTCACTTCCTAGCCATGCCATGGGAGGTACGCGCCGCTGAAGGACAAAAATAAAAATCTTTTATAGCTCTCGTAATACAGGTTCGCCTCTAAGATAACTCTCAGAAGCTCGACTGTTATTGCGTGCTTCCCCGGAACCTTTCCCCCTTAAACTGCGCAAGGGCCAGACTAATCTCACTCGAGCCGACGTTCGGCAGATCGTCTGACAAATGTCGTCTTAGGATTACACGTGGATCGTCGTTTAGGATATAGCCAGGATAGCGTGCGACGTATACAACTTGTTATAGAAAGCTTCGACCTCAGATAAGATACCACGCCTAGAAGTAACGGTAACCCCAGAATCGGTCCTAACCTGTGTATGATGACTTCTTCCAAGCTTCTCCACAAAAACATTCGATCCTCTATTCTGCTAAATCGCTTCGGAAACCCGTTGCATATTTGAGCTGCGAAGGTCTCGGCGTATTAGTTAGCGGATTCGCCTTCAAGGAAGCTTGACGTCGACAGAGGTAATGTCTTGGTGTGCTCTGCGTTCCCTCATAAATCCAGGCGCCTCGTCTAGACACCAAACACCCAGGTCGCTGAAGCCTCTTGGTTATTAACAGACGTCATCCTGAGCTTGAATTGTGGGTGAGGGTATTCTTATGTAAGTTCGTGTCATTTAGAAGAACCTATTCAATAACACCTCGCACATATGAGATAATTTTGTAGCGTTTCATAAAATACATCTACCTTCCACTTTTTAAATATACCGCATCAATAACCTCCCTGCCAAACGAGTAAAGCGTCTGTGACATACAAACGGTTAGATGGATGATCATAACGAAACTATTAGTGTATACCTGTAAATGTAATGAAATTTTTAGAGGCCAAGGGGAGTCTACAGATCTTTACTGAGATTTGTGTATAATAACGTAGTTCGATTTTATGTGACTTGGCCGCTAATTAGGATGTGACAACCAGTAAATATGCTTCAAGTTATTTAATTTCTTTTTTTGTAAATTAATAAGCAAAACGAGCATAATATTGTGTAAATTTTATGGTTATATTTTTATTTTGTTTTGTTGTTTCATCATATTATCCTGAAATACTGAATGGCTTTCGGTAGGGTATGCCGTTGACTAATGATCCAGCCCCGGCTGACATCAAATCGTGCAGTGAGGTTAATACCCCATCCTGACCCTATAACTGAAACAGCGTAGCATAGCGCGCAGCGCTTTCATCGCACTCCCACACGTCGTCTTTGAAGTGGAACAGATCCATTCTCCTATCTGATCTGTGCAGCCTCCATCAAGGCCATAACATAGAAGCCACCGCGTGAAAGGACCAGTCATCACCGAACGGATAACGCTCTAGAGGCATTCAGGACCGTCTTTTTGACTGCACAGCAGCCAAATCGTGACATTGCGTGGCCTATCCATGGCATACCTAAATGATATGCTGGTACGTGAACTCCGTGGCGCCACACGAAAGGCAGTGCGCTTCTTTCTACCCGCGGTATTTATCAATACTTGGTAAGTACGTGTGCCACACGTGCAAGCACGTGTACCGACGGCAGGGAGCTGTACTGCTTCTTTCCAGAAGTTACAATGCGTCTGGCATATTAATGTGTGAAACCTAAGTTAAGTACGTTACTTCGCAGATACTAACAGGGTACGGGTGCTTTAGAGGTCGCCTGCACATGATGGCGTTATGTGACCTGATATCATGTACTTGCGGTCATGAAGTTGACAACAGAGACCATGTACTGGGGTACATGGGAATGTGATTTGTACAAAACCGAGCGAAATATCATGTTGAGCGGCATCCAACGGACAATAGGCCCAGTCTATCACCAGGATTTGGTCGCAACGGAACAGAGTTTTAGGCAATGGAGGACATTTGCGCATACATGGCACGCGAATGGAAATTACGGCAATACAGAACAGAGAAGACTTTGTGGTAATAACAAGAGAAATATTCTTAACGATCAAACACTTGAATAGCAATAAAGTTTATTCATCCCAAGTGACTTCATTATTTCTCGATTATAAAGCATTGTACATTCCAACGTTTCAGAATACGGAATACGAAATCAACAAATTAACGACTAGTATTTGAATTAATGTTTAATTTATTGAAACTGTACAAGACTAATAAAAATTTAATGTAATACGAACCAAATTACTACTAAAATGAAGAAGCGAATAAAATTGACATAGTTGCCAGCGGATAGAACAGGGAATATTTATTTCAATCGCAGAAAATATATCAACTCAATCCTTTTAACCCACACGAATATCCACCCGGTCAACGCATATTATTTGTGCATTCACAAATAATCATCTCCCTCGGGCGATTGGGCTATCAACGACCTAATCTAAACTATTGTTTGTATGCCAATCTCAAATTGAATTCAGGGATAAGCTAGACTCATAGTTAGGGTTTATGTATTCATAAAATATTTTTCAAAATGTCATTTGTGATGTATTCATCACAATGCACATTGTTACGGCGCGTTTTATATACTACATTAGTTGCTTAATTGCAATTTATATTGCTTTGCAGCGCTGGGTACAAAAATAGCGCTATCAGAAGTTTAGAAGGTTACATACGTTAGAAAAGAGAGTAAAATTTTGTGTATCAAAAAAGGAGTTTTACTTTAGTCGTGTGGTTTAAAGCACACTCGTATTTTTATAAATATTTCTTTTTTGTATATCTAGCCGATCCGGGGCGGATGCGAGTAGCAGGAGATCGATCTTCTTGGCGGTCATTGAAAGAAGCCAATGTCCATCAGCCGGTGATGATGGTGATTACTGGATATTTTAGGTACTACCTAAAATAACCGCAGAGTTTGTTCTTGCGACCAAGTTTTGTTCAATATATTGTAAGACCAGGACGCGCCTATAGAACCACAGACGTGACATAGCTTTTGCTTTACTAACTACTGGACTACATTAGGTGATAATATTTAAATTTTTGTAACTTATATACAAAATAATCTGTGAGGTATTTAAATCAAATGTTAAATACAAAAAGTACTTTAAATTGTAATTAAATCATATAACGTTTTAAGTGTTATATTATAGTTACATACAAGTCATTTTAGGGTTCCATACCCAAAGGATATAAACGGTATATACAACCCAACTAGGAATGCGCGTTGGTCCCCAACTGACAGTTCCTACGCCGTACAAACGAGTAGTACGACTAAACTTTCATAACAAAATGTATAAATTATGTAGAGAACAAAGTTTTGGGTGATGCTCAATATGAATGTAACGCCTTACCGATGATAAGTCACGAATCTTATTCTCTGCAGAGTTTCAGATTAATTAGTACACGTCCTTAAAGCATAAGTATAAGGCGGAATTTTACACAATATTAGAGCTTCGTGCTAATCGCTTGCGTGCAGCGAGTGACTAAACGAGGTGCAAACGAGTCGATGCCTCAACGCACGACAAAACATTCGTCGCGTTGATCCGATGTGTTAACAATAATATATCAGTACCTTAATATGAGTAGTTGTGTAATTAGCAAAACATGCTTAAATTCCATGTTTTTGACGACCGGCTGGCTCAGTTGGTAAAGTGGCGGTTAGTCCGCGTTTACGCCAGAGGTCGCGGGTACGAACCCCGTGTATTTTTATACTAAAAATCTTGAATATATAAAAAAAAACTTAAGTAAATAAAAATAAAAAATATACTTCCGTTGTCTAGTAACTGCAAAACAACCCCATACGGTACTCATGTTGTTATATACAACATGAAAATGTCTGTCATATTTGATAAACTCGCCTACGTTTGAACTCGGACCTTGAACAATGATTGATCTTATTACAATAAAATTACTTTTACGAATTTTATCGCGGTCTATTTAATTATTTAACTAGGCCGACGTTTCAGATGTTTAGCAACCATAACCACGGATGGACGATATAGTAATAACATTCGCGCAAACATAAGACATCAGTAGTCTAGCCATAATTATTGTTATAAAAGAAAAACTTTTTTTATTATTAATAATATTTATTACTATTACAGTCTATTACTTTAATGCATTATTATAAAACCAGACCTACTTTGTGTAATGCAATCTCAGCGTTTCCTTTCTCTTTATCACCTCGATACATAAAAAAAACAAACTAGATCTTACAATATTTTATAATGCATTGGCCCATAAATAAGAAAACAATTATTTACTAATTTCATTTATTTTTAATTATAACAATATTTATGGCCACACCAGTTCCACTTTAATGATACCAAATCTTACTACGATAGTACCAATGTAAATTATACAGATATTGTCTATGGGCCACGTTTGCCCGCCAAGAGGCAGAGGATACTACAAAGAATCCAGAATGCCTTTTTTAATTTTATATTAATAATGAAACACAGGCGAATTCTGATGTTCCGGGGCGAGGGGAGCCTGCATACTTGTATAGTATGTCTGTTTGGATGTCTAGCTCTAGGACTTGTGAAATACGACACTGCCCCAAGCAACTTACTATGCCGAGACTTAGGTCTATCTCGTTTAGATAAAGTTAGCGATGCGCTGCTTCCAAGTGTTGGAACAACATACCTCCACCAATAAGAAACCTAAAAGGCTTCCACACTTCATAATAAAATTAAAAAGCTTCTAAAAAAAGTACCTTCACTCCTGTTACCCCGATGAGTTAGGCAGAGGTTTACAACTCGTAAGTCCAGTAGATATACGAGCACACCCACGATTAGCCAAGGTAATCAAAAACTTCATGTTACAAAATCAACAGTGCCATGAAAACTTTGTGCATGATTTAAGTTTATTATAAATGCCGTATTAACTTGCCCAAGAACCAAATTGTTCTATTATGAATTAATTTGTTATATATTTACGTAACTATTATGTACTGTGCAATATTCATTTTTGTAGAACATAGAACTGTTTTGACTTTGTTCTGATCGATATTGCTCACGCTGGACCCATTTTCTGAATACATTTTCATACTGTTATTGCTATTCTCTTTTCACAAACTCAAAAGTACAAACTTACAAAGATATGTAAAGTGTCAACAAGTAAATTTCTTTTACATTTGTGCTTCTTACTTCTCCTTTTCAATGTATCCAATTCCCACCTGTATGACGTTCTGCCAGTGTGTCTTAGCTGATGTAAACAACATTTTATGTCTCACACATACACACACACACACACACACACACCATATGTCTGTTGTTATTCTACAAGTTTATAATTTAAATTAAATGTGGTTGGTGTGTCCGTGGTGTCGGATGGCTCAAGCGGAAGATCGGTGCTGACACGTCTGTTAGCAAATGCCGAGCTTGTGACTAATTTTGCAAAGTTTTTTAACATATTTAATTGTATATTTTGTTGTACTGTAATCTTTGGTTCTTTGGCAAAATAAATGTTTATTTATTTATTTAAATCTTATCAAAATGGCTGTAGTGGTTCAGCCGTTAAATCGTAACAGACAGACAGAGAAACAGGTTTCACACTTATAATATTTGTTTAGATTAACTGAGCAACCTTCCAGCCAACGAGGTTGCAGTAATAATATAACGTGTAGGTAGAAAATTGATTGATAATAGTTATTATGTTTATAACTTAACAGTCACTTGTCTTACACATGCCGTGACAAGTTAGCCCGGCCCCCCTGCTCAGTGTGGAGAATATATACAACAGAACATATTTACCACGAGGAACAATCATGAAATAATAATAAATAAATCTTTGGACAGATTTTACGACAAGACATCCCGTACATCTCCATCATGTTCTCTCGATAAAAATGATATCATTTGTACATATGGACCGCTACTCTTAACGATCTTACTTTCCAAAATAATACTACACTATTTCCAAATATTTTATCCTAGTACCTGCAAGTAAAATATCTGCGTCATACGAGCGGACATGACGCAATTATAAGGGTTCCGTTTTTTGCCATTTAGCTAAGGAATCCAAAAACTGTACGAATATTAAATATGTACTTTAATTTTATTGTATTTTACAATCCGTATATGTTTCTAGGTCTAAGAGAACCACACAGTACAATAGTATCGAGGACTTCACCATTTTATAGCGCATAAAATGCACACACTTAATCTCAGTACCCTATAACTAAGTAAGTGTTGTTTTATTTCTGTGGCAGTTGAAACTGTAAACAGTAACATTTATTAACGACGTCAGTGATCATTGAGTGTTGGTAGCATATTCTTTTCACTAAAAGTCAAGATCAAAAAAAATATTTTTGTAGTAAATTGACTCAAATCTGATAAACAAATAGATTGTTTGTACTTTTTTAAGTAGAAGTTTGAAGTGCATATTACGAGGCATCTTGCTTGTCAACTACTACCAACTACTCTGGTGATGTCACGCTGCCGTACTACCGTCTGGCATATTGTTGAATATTAACTTTTAACATTTTTGAAATCTACGCAACATCTATCATTGCTTCTTGTACTAAAATTGAGAACTCCCACCAGAAAAGCTTCTTTTTATAAGTAAATACACAAAAAGTATATTAATATTTATTTAAATTCTGGATAAAAACATAGAATAAATAAATACCGTACTTATTAATTCTCATCATTCTTACTAAAAGTTATCAAAGCCACATATATATAATATGTGACATCTTCAGTGCCGCATTTCGTGCAGTTTGGGAGTAGCCGGGGGCTCATT
>JAFELO010001480.1:293182-314851 GCA_017140195.1 Eumaeus atala
GGGAGTAACGCATCGGCATAGTAATTATGTCGATGTTCATGGGCGTCAGTAGTCTTGAAAAGGCTTCGATTTCTCGTTTGCCCCTCTAATCTATTATAAAAGCCCCGACCGGATCAAAAAATGTGGTGCAACCGAAATAACGGGAACATGAAACACACATGAAAAGAATAGTGAGTACCTACTGAGGAAAACAACTTACTTGAAGAAGTACGTCCCGTTGTTGTAACCGAAGAAGGGCACGGTGTAGGTGAGCATCCATATGTTGCCGCCGCCGCAGTCGTAGTAGGGCTTGGACCACTTGCCGTCCTCGTACGAGACCGACAGGATCTCGTCCGGCTGCCGCGCCGAGTGCGCCGTGTCGTTCAACGTGTACGTGTGGTAGCCTGTACCGCAAGCGGCTCGTGTTTTTATACCACGCAAGGAGTGCGAACAAGGAATAGAACCGAACTTTCGGGTTCCTTACCTTGTCGCAGGGTGATAAGCGGGCAGTGATGCGACGAATACATTATGCTCCACGGGTATCAATCAAGTGCGATTCTTTCAAATACTGATGTAAAACTTTCATTGTAATAAAGCTACTTATACGTACGCATTTTGTCGCGGTTAATCTAATTATTCACGGGTAGACTTAGATGACAGATGCCAAGATGTCAAGTACCTGAACAATTATAACTATTTAGTTGTTCCGATTAACGCAAACAGTATTTGTGTATTATATCTTGCCGCTTTAGGTATTAATATTTAGTTTTTGGTTGGATTATGTTTGTCACTGAATCCCATGGAGAAGGAACCCAACCATATTCTTAAATTTCAATAAAGAAGATGGCTGGGCTCTTCCCTCTCCTTGGGATCCAGTGGTGAACATAATCAAATCAAAAAGTAGACATAACACCTCAAGATAGCAAGATATAATAAGTACTGCATTAATCGGAACAACTAAAATTAATTCTTTGGGTACCTTTAAAAACTTGGTACATCAGGACATCTGTCATCTCAGTCCACCCGTGACCATGATTGCTGTAAAGCTTCTGAAACGTCGGTCTACAAAAATAATTTAATAAACCGCGATAAAATCCGTAAAAGTAGTTTTATTGTAATGTCTAACATTCACGTAAACTTAAGACATCAATATGTGAACAATATTCTCGATCGAAATTTACGTTTCTCTTGCGATAATCGGAATAACTGCACTTGAAATTTTATACTCATTACTTCTTTTGTATGATTACATGGAGAGGATGGGTAGAAAGCTTACTTATATTTTAATATAGCGTACATTCGAGTTTATAAGTGTGATTAAATGAAGCAATACTACGACGAACACACATGCATTCATTTATGTAAGATATGATTGTAATGAAAGTATCAATTGTTAAAAATAATTATTTAATTTTTATTTTTTTAAGATTTTTTTTTCTTTTTTCGTAATTATGAGAATTTCGATCGCCAGGTGATCACAAGTTATAGCTTACCTTTACTAGTCTACTAGTAGGTAAGTTTAGACTTACTAGTAGACTAAGGTGAGGTTAGGGACCAAGGTTCCATCATTAGACACCATTCATCTGATCTACACATAGTGGCCAAGTTTTATGATGACACAACAATTAGAATTGTAATTCAAATTCATAACCGTCATTATATGCCTATCTACTTATTTTATGCAGCTCGGCCTAATAACGACGTGTAGACGTTTAAAGTATTTGAATATTTTAAAAGTGGAATATATTCGTCGTGTATTGATAGAGATGTCTATTTCTTGACTGGGATCATACTTCTCGTGATGTCGGTTAATTTATCACTCTAAAGAAAAACGTTCTTTAAAATCTATCTGCCACAGAAACTCCCAACAATAGTTCGACAGTCCGAATTGAAAGAATTCTTTTTATGTTCACTAGAATCAAGATCTATGTTGGGTATCTCTGTGATGGCTTGCAGAAGCTTTGTTCACAAAGATGTACTGAAGCTCTGCAATTAAGACTGGGCGTCTGTCGGGTATATCAATTTGTATGTAGGTATGGGGTAGATAACGTACAGAAGAGGGAAACGTTTTTCTTGGGACATGTAACTCAATTCTCCGCGACTAGTAGGTGACTAAAGTCATACCTTTTAAGCAAATGCCATTGATTAATGATGCGAAAGTTGAGAAAGGCGCAAGCAATGCGCGCCAGGGATGAATAATGACTTCAGATAAACTATACCGAGTGTGAGAATAAGAAAATATCTTTGGAATAATATTTATTAAATTTAATTTATTCTCATTTCCAAGCAGAAAATAAATTTCAATACTGCTAATCCTCTTGCTACTAAATTCGATAGACAATAGGAATGAGGGCAAATTACTTGTTGCATTGATTTATTTGTTTATTCCAAAACAAAATCGAACTCACTATTACTACTTATAATTTAATGAGTTATATAAAATTGTAAAAAAAAATATTTAATGTATATAAAAGGCATATAAGGATGTTTATTAAATAGAAATGTTACTATTTATATGTTGCTATATTATGTGTTGATTAATAGCATAAGATTTATTAGAGCAGTGCGCATTCTGTTCTAGCTTATGGTGAATGTATAATGGTTGTTCAATAATAAGCATCTGTGGTAATATTTAAGATACATTATATACAACAGAAATTCGCTTTGTCATCTGCCTTAATACTCACCCCTTCTAAACTGGTTGTGGTTTCGTATAACGCGTTCGGCGTTCTTACGAGCAATGTAGAACCACTCGGAGGTATTACTCAAATATTTATACTCGACGGCCAAATCCTTCGCCAGTATAGGACCCTCGGGCAACCTGTACGCAAACGGACAGAACAGCTGGTAGTCTTTATATTGATATTGATCGTAACAATTACCAGCGGCGAATACGTCATCGTCTAGCTCGACCATGGAGAACACGCTGGCGTGTAGCAGATACTCGTTGTGCATCACCGCCGGGCCGGCGTACTTCCACAGTCTCGTCAACATGTTCGCCCTATTTACAGCCACATCTGCTTCTATTCTGAACCGTTCTTGGGCATACCTATCTACTACACCTTCGCCTAAGTTGAGGTGCGTGCCGGCTGTACAATTTTCCCCCATCAGATGCTGAGTTTCTATTAGCCTAAGGAACTTAGTAACTACATCCTCGTGAACACGGTGCCGCACATTTGTTACATTTTCATTGTCAGAGTCAGTCATTGTATCATTCACAGCGATCTCTTTAACGGACACTTCACTATTCACGTCTTCCAGTAGTCTTTGTGTTTCGTTATCATAACTACGCTCTAGGTTGATAAAATGATCTAACAAGGACACGTCATCTGTCGAGTCCCTAGGATGTGTGCTTGCTGTGAAATTTCCAAAATATTTTTGAAATGTGTCCGGCGTTTCTCTGTAGCCGACTTGATCTGGCGCTCCATATGGCCTTAACGCTGATATAACTGGGTCTTCTCCGGACTTATCAATACTGTCTGAAACAATGAACATTTTAAAGTTTTCATTAATAATCCTTTTTTTCGTATAGAATTAGTCAAAATAGTCATTACAGTCGATGAAATGATTTTCATCCTAATCATATCGATGATAATTTATTCCATTATAATTCGAAATAATATTCGATATAATTATTATGGATATACTTAGTCAACTAAACTATGCTACTGATTAACTAAAATTACCTCATGTCTTATTGACCGGCCTTTATTAAGAGTGACATTCGCGTGCAACTAATTAAACAAATCAATTATTCGGACATTTCTCGTACACTATACTTCACTAAATTTATTGTATCCCAAAAAGGGCACTAAGGTTAATTCTCACCTGTTTAGACGATCAACCCATTTTATGCGATATTCGACAATATTAAAAACAGATTTTATTCCTTACTGGAAGCGATAGGAATCTATGTAAAGACGGTTTTGCCGTAAATGGGATTTCAGTAGCGTGGAGCTTGTAAAATTTGCTATCTTGTCCCATAAAAGAGGATTTTGTTTATGAGCTAAACAAATCGCGACTTTCATTATGGGGCGAAGGCAATTGATGAGCTGGATATCTTTATTGACAGCAATTTCGTTATACCTTTGTACTATACGTGAATATACTGCATCAAACTTACGTTTACACATCAATGTCACAACGCGGCCCGTCTTCCATATCTCCAAATACTTGACATACACATGTAATCATCATTATCGGCCACACGTAGTTGGCATCCACTGATGAATATGTTATCAATAGACGATAATTCACTAAGCAAATGCGATTTACACCTCCCTCTGATCATAGGATTATATGAGTAATTAGTTAAATTGCTAAAATAAATTAATATTATAGAAGTAAATAGGATAGTTCCCGTGTAGCGAAACGAGATGAGAGAGATACATGTACATGTCAAGACTTTGGTAACTGCAGTTGTCATCGTTCGTTTTCTATGATACAACAATAAAACACAACGACATATTTTCACGCCAGCTCCCTGATGGATAGGCAGATGGAAGGGGGAAAAAAAAAACAAAAAAATCACAATGCTTACAAACCTGCCTTGCCGCCACCATATTCATTACTATCGTCAGTCTCGGTCTGCTTCGGTACCTACATCCTTCCACATTCGCATTGTATATCTGCTTTGTTAACATTTCATCTGCCATTCTTTCTATCTGCCCCAACCCTTTCTCGTTTTTACACCGACACTTTCTTTCATACCTCAGCTCTCTCTTACTTCATTATTGCGAACTCGGTCGGCGAGAGTTATGTCACATACTTTTCACAACTACGTCGTCTTGACCGCGTTTATTCTACTTTTGTGCTCTTTCAGACACATCCAACTCTAACTCCATATAATAACGTCGGGATTAGCACATAACTGTGCAGGGCAAGGCCAGCACCCCGGATCAAAATTGTGCTGACGCTCCATTCACTCTGTTCGCTGCACACATTTTTCTTTCGACACCTGCGGGTGCACCTTCCATTCCTGCTAAATCACAACCAAGATACACAAATTCATTCACCTGCTCCAATACTACGTCATCCGTTCTGGTTATTTGTCTTTCAACTTTCAAATACTAAAACTTTAATTTCCTCCACACTCATTTGTAAGCCCAAATTGTCATCTTTCATAATTGTGATTAGGGTTTGTAGGTCATATGGAGTGGAGCCTGAAGGAACTTCGTCACCTGCATAGAGTAGGTAGTTCATCATATGTTTACTACTACGAGACTTGCGAACTTTGTTATTATATAAACTTATAATACCTAAACAATTGATGTAATGCATCACAGCCGTAGGAATATGCGTTTTGATTCTCTCTAGTTTCTAACGAATACTTTATCTAGCGTCATTTTCCTAAAGCCTGACATTACTTTTAGTGCTAAAACCTATTTATATATTGGTTTCGATGCTCGGAACGGGTCTGTTAATCGAATATATAAAAATTAATTTGGAGCACCTCTAATAACACATTTCACTTGGTTCGTTTTCAGAAAGCGTTTGAGAAAAATATATTTCGCTTTGAGAGGCGCTAGCAACGTCACGAGGGTCTGTTGAAATTAGTATAACCATGGAAACACGCCGCACTCCAACTTTTAATTTGAACTATTTTTTAACGTCAAACGTTTCAAGCTTTTCATTGACTTAAATATGCGTTGAGTTACGCTAAATTTAAGTGCAGTTACACAAACATAACGTATAAGTAGTCTTTTAAAAATTAAATGTTATGTTTTTAATACACATATTGCTATTTACTATATAATATTCAGTATCTGTATTATATGTATTTCTGTAACAAAAATCTTAAATTAACTACAAATATTAAATATATTTCTGTTTTTTATTAACTCTAGCACAAGTTCTTTGGATACTTAGTTTGGGGCTAGACTATTAGTGTAATCAGTCCACCCATATAATTAATGATCATAATAATCATAAGTGGTCATTTTTTACTTACTCCCTTAGGTCTACTGGATTGTGTCGACAAACCACGATTGATAGTCAGAGCAACCTCAAAAGGTTTCCTAAAAAAAAGACGGCGAATCCTACACGGTCGCTTGACATGGGCGACATAGGCGACGGTGTAGGTGAGATTGTGGTTGATAGGATGGCAGACCTCTCTCTTTTCCCGCAGCTGGGCAGGATGCATTACGATAATTATTTATGGTTAGCTGGAGTAGCTAATATTATCTTAATCCTATGGAACCGGGTCCCCTCGCTCCCCCTCTCTAACGAGCGGGCAACTCACGCGCGGCAGCAAAAGTTGGCCTTGCATTATCGTGAAAGCTGGACAAGCTCGTCGAGCTATGAATGGGAGAACCATCCCCCCCCCCTTTCACCGCGCGTGGGTTGTGCGTTAGATAAATTATGAGGATAATTATATTTGGCGCTAAGTTTATGCAGTGAATTTTGTATTTCCGGGTTTTAAGCAGTTTGGCAATTCTTGATCTGTTCGGCTTCTTTTGATATTGTCGCATTTTGTGCGGTAGGTATATTCCTTTCTCCTTCATGCTTTTAAAAAGATCAATTTACTGTTGTCTTTTATATTGGAATATACGTTATATTTGGACGGCTGTTACAAAGTTTAGTTTCCTCAGGGACAGTACATTCGTCAGTTACGTTATTATTTTATGAAATACAATTATGTACGTAAATTTTCAAGACAGATATGAAACAGAGAATTTTGCAAGTTTGCTAATATAATCTATGTTTATTTAATTTTGTATGTTGAAACGAGATCACAGGCTAAATTAATTAATAAGAAACTTTCCTATCATCAAAGGAATAGGTACTTAATAAGGTATTTTATAATGTTAGATCGTGAAATAATCTTTCAATATTCTGGTTCTATAAACCTTCGCGCAGGAAAAAAGTGAACTTAGGAGTGGAATAGGTAACATCTGAAAACCATAAAATGAATGTTATATTTTAAGGACATAACAGTCGCTTTACGTCACTGTGTTCATTATACATAGGACACTTATCGACTATGTTCCTCAATCCTCTCTCTACTCTCTCAGTAAGATTAACGTTATACACCGAAATTACAACCGCGGGTGGACCAAAAACTTGTGTCAAATGAAGGTGCTGCTGCTGACTGAAGACCACTCCAAGGCTTCGGGCACCGTGATGCGGTCTTCCGAATGTATCAGTAACGAAACACCCCGTCGAATACGATACAGCCGATAGGCACTCAGAACGAGCACAAAGACTTCGATGGTGGAGTTAGGTGTCCAGTCTTAGTCTCTGGCTGCGAAATTATTTCATGGTAGAAGGCGTTGCAACATCTTTTGCGAATTACCATCGGACGTCTGTCCATTTCTTCGCCACTTTTCTTGTCACATTCTCGCGAGAAGCATCCGCTAAAGCTTTTAATATCAGCATCAAATGAGGCATCTACTTCGAAGTAGAAAGAGTTTCCGCATAGAAACTGACACCTGTGATCCTGATAAGGTACCCTGCAGAGATTGCTATAATGGTCACGGGTGACCACGGTTGCTGTAAAGCTTCTGAAACGTCGGGCTAGTTAATTTTTTAAACCGCGATAGAATCCGCAAAAATAATTTTATCATTATTATCATTATTAACTCGTATCGGTCCACTGCTGGATATAGGCCTCGTTCAATGTACGCCAAGACGGCCGATCATCTTACTATTACTTATTATTATCTTAACCACCCCGGATGCGAGTAGCAGAAGATAATAATTAATATTAATGAATAAAGTAATTACATATATAGTTTGATGCACTATAGTTTGTACTTTTAATACATTTAATAAGATACAAATTTATTTGTGTTGAATAAGGTATCGTATTTCGCGCTTTGTTACGCCGTCTGTTCGCGACTCCTGTTCAAACATTTTCGTGTATTAATTAATTAAGGCGGAGATTACGTGACGCTATTGTATTTGTATAAGTACATTAATCTTGTAATACCTGATCAGGACGGTTTGTTGTTTTGAGATTAATGAAGAAACTTACAATTGAGTTATGAGACCAGACGTATTAGAGTTCAGGTTTCAAAGTTATTGTTGTAAATAATAAGAAAATAAGAAAACCCTACGACGTAAAAATAACACTTTGGTTACATAAACTTCTACACTATACTACTTACTCATGCATCCTTTGTTTATATAAGTGTGTAAGTAATGGGCATTGTAATCATAACTCATGTAGGTAGCGAACTGCTAACACCAACACAAAAAAAAAAACTAATGAAGAAGCACTTTAAAATAGCAAATATTTTAGTGTTCGGCTTATTTCTTCGGCTTACAACTCAACTCAAAAAGTTCTGTTTTATTCAATCTTGCAGAAATATGTTCTGATTTTATGTAGTATAGTTGCCCGTGCAAAAAGCAGTATTGGCGTAAATCTGTTACCACGTGCTTAAATGTTTGCCCCTGGGCCTTATTAATTGTTACCGCAAACGATACCATCACTTTTTTTTTTTTCGAAGGGACCTATTAATGTTGGCAGCGCAGTTGCCCTCGCCACCCTCTGACGGGTGGGGTCGATTTTTGCTTCAAATCGGCTAGAAGCCGTGATAATAATTTAATTTTCATTTTTAGAGCTCTCTAAGATCGCGTTTTATTACTTCTACTTTTATCTAAGCTCACATCTTACGGATTCGAACCCGGGCTAGTTTCCGTAAGCGGTGTGTGAGTTTGTCATTCTGTCAGTCATATGTCTTATAGCTGTGTAACTATATGTAAGGTTTCAACGCTCGACCGGTACGAGCGGTGTATATTGAATTGGTGCTAGAGGAGAATGCATTTATGCACTGTCCAACCGACCCAAGGGGGCCTGAAGAGTTTGTAGGGTCAGGTCATGTAGCTATAACTGCTACCTACTACCGACTAAAACCTGCTATCCGTGGGTTTACCCTATTGGCATTTTACTGCGGATGCGTGTCTGGGTGTGTCTTTCCTTGTGTGCAAGGGTGGACTTAGCAACTGGTACGGCTATCGCGTCGTTGGCATCGTGCAATACGTGCTTCGGCCGACGATATCGAGAATTGGTTATTAGCGTCGGACCGTATTCCGACGTCTTTCTTATAAGATTATTTGGGTGATTTAGGGCCCTATCGAAGAACTTTTGAGATAGCTCTTTAAAGTGGCCCTTAATCGAGGTCAGTTTTAAATCACAGTGTCGATCGATATCGCGTAGATACCAGAGGCAACCAGTAGCCGTACGCAGGAACCTGTTTTGCAATTTCTGCAAACGGTGTATCTGCTGGGGAGATATGTGCGCGAATGCGGCACTGCAATACGACAAAATCGGTCGAATGCATGCGATATACAAAGTGTGCTTATGTCTATTAGCCATTTTGCTCCTTTTGTTTATCAGAGGATAGAGTTTGACCAGGACGTATTGCGCCTTTTTTATAACTCTATCGATGTGATTCCGGAAATCCATCGATCTATTCAGTGTGACGCCGAGATATTTGACCGTCTCCGCTCTAGGAATTTCTTTCCCGTAGAGCAGGATAGGGGCCATCTTGTTCTTTTTCTTTCCGCGCTCTCCTGTCGCGCGTGATCTGGTTCGGGTGAAGAGTATCGACTTACTCTTTTCCGCGTTCACCTCTATCCTCCATTTCAGGAACCATTCGCCGAGGTCGGTGACGGCCCTTTGGAGTAGTCTGGCTCCCTCTCTGGGAACGTTCCTTATGTACAGTGCGGTGTCATCCGCGAACATCGCCAGCTGTACGCTGGGGTGTCGCGGTAGGTCGCTGGTGTACAGGTTGTAGAGGGTTGAGGATAGTACAGAGCCTTGCGGAACCCCGGCTCTGACTGTGCGGAGGGAGGACAGTGTGCCCTCCACTCTGAATCGAAAGATACCATCACCCGAAATTGAATTCTTTTAGAACTAAAAGCTGTACCATAGGGATGCGAGGTATCACTATTAGTCCTACTGCTGGACCAGTCAAAACTGTAGCACCAATTATGTTATTGCGAAGAAATTTTAATTGGAGTCTGGTTCCGTTGCATAAATCTGGTGGTTTAAGGTTTCTCAGCAACATAATTAGAGTTACAGTTTTTAATTTAAGTGAATGAGGTGGAAGGCCACTCGTATTTAGAGAATTTAAAAACTCATGTGAGTAATGTACCGCATCCTCTTGATCCATTACGTTATCAATGGACGTGTAGTTCAGGCTATCTCCTGGAAGTTTTCCCAGTGTTATATTTTTGATGTGGTCAACACTACTATTTCTAGCTGCCAATACTGCCCTTTGACACATCCACTGATAGTCTTATTATCTATGTGGACTACATTATCCATATTGAAAAAAGACTATCCTAAAGGTCGGGAAATCTGTGCAGCCATACGTTGCGAACGCTCAGCGGTTGATTCGCGTTGTCGATTGGCCGACATTCGAGAATTTTGTAAAGCCAAACGTTGTGTTCGGTCAACGCTTGCTTCTCTGGTGTGGTTTCGTTCATTGGTAGCTCGTTGAATAGCCAGCGAGTGCTCATTCTCATCCTCCATGTCATTGCTGCGCAGAAGTCGCAGCCGTTTTGCAGTGGCAGACTGCCGAGAAAATTGAGAACTTTTTCTATTCATTTTTTAATTTGTATTTATTGTGAAATACATTATTAGATATTTATTATTCGTAAAAGAATAAAAATAATTTGAAAGTAAATACTTATTCAATGATTAATTGATATACGATAACCTGCCTACGCTGGAAGATATTTTTTTTAAGAAATAAAGTCCATATTTTTTTAGATAAGAAAAATAAGTAAACCAAAACAAATAAGGAAATTAACCAATATATTAATTGGAAAGAAATTGTTACTTAGTCAGATATTAATTAGTATACATACGTTAAGCTTATAGCCCATCAACGTTAAAGGAATTGCCCTAAATAATAGAAAATAAAATCATGTATCTATTTAGATAAGGAAATTAACAAAAATTAGTAAACCACAACCAAACTTATTCATCTAAAAAGTATTACACGAAGATATTCTGATAGAAGACGTTAGATATTACCAGACTATCGTAAACGAAACGCCTGTCAGAGGTAAAATATTTCGGAATGGACTACAATCGGTACGCCGTCTTGGGTGATCTACCACACCGGAAAAAGAATGGCGTCACACAGTTAAGTATTTCATTGTCATACAAAATAAGCGTTTATACCAAATTAGATTTAATTCGGTTAAAGAATAGTGATTTAAAATTCAGATGCAAGATGCGACCCACACAAACACACATAAAATAAATAAAATCTCGTAAAAATATTAATGTGAATATAACATTTTGATAATATAATTGAATAACATTTTAACATTTTAAACGCATATTTTTATTTTAATAAGTAAGAAGAAGGAGAGCAACGTAATAACGTAGAGTGGTGCAGATTTTTATGGGTGATGTTTATCAGACCGCATTGACGACTAGTTAGTGATCGAATCGCATTTAATTATGCAATAATAACCTCATAATAATGTCTGGTCACGTATTTCGGCTTTAAATTAATATAAGGAAAACCAAGCTCGAGAACGAATAACGCTTTTTGTCGTAATTTTTCTATTCTTAAAAACTTTTTATTTATAGTGTCACAGTTATTATGTTTTGAGATATTGACAAAAAACAACAACCTTCTTTGTGTAGTGTATGTATGTACCAATATGTATAGTTTTAAATTGTTATGCTCTGATAAGCGCTTCTAGCACATTTTTTTAGACAGGGCGTGGTTCTGAATTCAATAAACTCTTACATCCATACACATATTCTTGTAATAGAATCCTTTGTATTCATCACTTTGGACTTGTCGGCTAGCTTCGAATTTCATGGAGCGACTACTCGCCGCCCAAAGTACCCTTTTTATTTTGTTGTCGCACGGAAATGAATTTACGCACCTTCACTGGCCCTGGCTGAGGTCTAGTGCTGTGTGAGGCTCACAGTACATTATAGTGCCGAATACCCACAGAAACGGCGGCGAGTGTCATCAGTGCCGCCTTTGGTGAGGTCTCCCGGAACAACAAATCATTAGGGCACCTCGACGGCTGGCCAGCCCCCTGAGGGACCGACGCCACCTCTAAAGGTAGTGCGGGACTACCCCACCTTTGGAGGTTTGGGACAGTGTAATCGGGTGAGGTTCCCATCATCGCCCCTTGCCCCATGCGCAAAAGCGCCGCCTCTATATGCTCCTCTATATGCTGTTCTAATATTAGGGGAACAAAGAGATGCTCCTCCTCCTGCACCTTAGTCCCCTCTTCTTATACGAGGGGTTCAAAGGGCACCCGCCTCCTTAGTTCATTTGGTTTCACTCGAGGTGTCTGGGCGTTTTCACTCCAGGCGGCTGAGCCCCACCGCCACGACAAGGCTTGAACCGTGGTGGAGCCGCCCGGTGTAAGTGTCGCTTGTGTTTCATAACCTTGCCGTCAAGGCAAGCGAGCTAACTAGATTAATACATTAGATAATTTAAATATTTCAAGTCGAAAACACATTCTTCCTACAAGAAATGATGATGCTGTACTGGGTCAAAATTAATCGAAATAATAGCGGACAGTACTTTGAGTTACTTTATATTTAGAGCGCATGCAACACGTATATTTAGAGCACATGCAACACGTATATTTAGAGCGCATGCAACACGTATATTTAGAGCGCATGAATCACGTATAGTCATACACAGATTGGACATACAAAATGAGGCAAACTACGGATCTAGCAGAATCTACACAGTACAGAATTGCATTTCATCAAATCAAGAGGAAAAGGTAACAGGTGAGTTACGCGAGACGATATTGGGGTAGATCTAAATTGTGTATTGCACAAACATGAATTGATGACGATATTATACTCAAAATATTTCAACGCCAATGGAATGGCTCCAACGCCTGCAGGGAGTGCAGCCAGCTCCGTTCATTACTCATACCGAACGAGAAATATCTTCGAGGAGAGAGTTAACCCCTTGGAGTGTTCACTAAAAACGTCTAGATTTTTTAGTTCGTGTAGGAGTGTCATCATCGCCGATTTTAATATTTACTTGACTTTATGAGGGCCGGTGGGAGACTAATTCCATAGTCGGATTTATTCTTTGGTATCTATTTTATGCCCTACGAAATGACGCTTCCATACGATATTTTTTGCGTGTTTCGTGAGCATTCGATCCCTGCATAGATAAAAATAAACCAATAAATTATCCTTGTACAACATTCTTATAATGCAAGGTACTGAACATGTAAACTTTAATATGCTTACATTAAACTCGTGGAACATACAAACTGTTCAGAGAGTGGCCGTGGTCGAGTACTACACTACTTTACATAAAGCTACATGTTATGTTTGTTTGGTTGCTCCGATTTTGCACGAAACTAATAATAAACTAACAATCTATTCATACACATTGATATTTAAATACGAACGGATTATTTTGCTAAGGTGGTGTAAGTAACCACAGTATGTATGTATGTCTGCCATTTTTTGTAATTTCTTTAATTACAATTTCTATTATGTTAAGTAACTCAGTAATCTTCCATCTGTCCTTTGGTCATACAAAACAATATTATATGCATTATTTGAGTGATAATGAATACATGGCTGTACGGCATTGAATTTATAAGGCTAGTAGAGTTCCGACAAGAAAGGTCTTCACCTGAATACAAAAATGAAAGAAAGTATTTTGCTGTAGTATTATACATCGCGGCGCGTCTGTGGAAGCCCTATCTGCCCACGCTGGAGAACCGTAGAATGTGCTTCCTAGATACGCCGCCTTGTATAAAATTCACACGGTCTTGAAAGACTGGCCTTCAGTTATGGCTGGAATATTTTTAGTTAAAACAAAAACATTGCTCTAATCTATCTAGTCTAGTTTGCTCTAAAAAGGGGAACTCATTTTCTAATTTTAGTATTAAATCTAGTTACCTCCTTCATTAACTGATAAAGACACCTCTTAAAGCCGCAAGCTCACTGTAATAAATCACGTTGCAATACAAAAGACTTAACATTATTTCAGGTTAGACAAAATTTAATTACCAACTTGTACTTCTAAAATGTTACGAGGCAATTTAGGCGGCAATTCTGGACAGATACAAAGTTATTTACGCAAAACCCATTACAAATGTTCCGGTGTTATGGAAATGAGTATATTATTTTGGGCACGATTTTGCCCGATTACCCTCCGAGTTAAGCTTTCTCTTTATTTCTCTCTCTCGAATCTCGGCAATCTCCAATTTTTACATAACAAAAGAAAGCCCATTCCACTTTGTCAGGCACGAGCGTATATTACGATATTGTTTTCGCTTTATATATCCAATAAAAAGGATTTTATTGCTTTATCAATAACAATACTGATGAAATAGGCAATTTGATTGACGTATTCGAGTATTTGTTGGCGGAGGGTATTCGCGCAACCATCATACTCGCTTAACAAGTGATATGTTAAATGTGTAATCGTTTAACAAGTGATATGTTAAATGTGTAATCGTTTAGCAAGTGATATGTTAAGTGTGTAATCGTTTAACAAGTAATATGTTAAATGTGTAATCGTTTAACAGGTAATATGTTAAATGTGTAATCGTTTAACAAGTAATATGTTAAATGTGTAATCATTGGAGGTGTATAAAAAATAAAAGCTTGACATAGCCCACAATAGACAACCGCCGAATAGAACGTACAAGCTTGTGCCAATTCTAGATCCAATAAAATAAGGCGTCGACGTCAACGACATTCTATGTATATAACAAGAGCATCATCGACATCGATATCAAGTAGGCATCCATCGACTCTACTGAACAACAGACGCGTCATCGTCAACAGTATTGTGTGGCCATCGACCGGATAGTTATTATATTATATATTGTACATACGATTGCCAGTTTATCTTCAAATATTTGTCGATCCACTACCAAGTGGTTTCTTAATCTCTAAAATGTACATTATTCAGCAAATGTTTCCCTACTTAAACTAGATATAAAAAAGCAAGTATTTTGATAGTTTCATTGCGAAGTCAGGCCACTTTATACTCGGGAACATTTTACATTTAACTTTTACCACTCAATCTTCATAATAAAACGTCCATTAAACAAATGATAAACAAATTACCCGGTGAGTTAAAACTTGCCGAACTAAAGTTTAAGATCGTATCTTGTAACGCTTCTTTATGGTATTTATTTAAATATATGAAATTTATTAAAATGTGTCATATATTGTCGTTGTCTGGTACCTGCAACACAACTCCTTACGGTACTTACCACAGGGCTAAGCTAACGTTGTGTGACAAGTTATGGGATATATTATACTTTAGTAAGTTTACATCTAAACTGCTGATTACAGCCGACTGGGCTGTACGCTAGCTGCCTAGTGGTACCTTCCGCTCACACGACACTGACATAAAATATGTGTGAGCATGCGCAGACATACACATGGTACACACCTGGGCTTCGGCTGGTTGCCCTCGTTTTTATTGGCTTGTATAGCTCATTACAATCTTGTATTATCTTTCGCTTTCTTTGAGGAGAGAAATTGCAATAAATTTATTTTTATAGTATAGGTTTCTTCCCCCAACTCATTTGTCTCCCAATGGGCCAACCGCTACTCACATGAAATGCGACACAAAATATGTCATATTACGCTGGTATCGTGTGTATGAGAGGTCCTCCCCGTCGTGTTTGGTGTGTGCCAGTGAAATATAACTATATACGTTATGCCTAAGCGCTTTGCGAAGTAAAATGTAACCCATATTTTACTTAGGTCGGTCTGGTTAAGAGGACGCCACGAATCACGATGACTGTCGTCCGGAACAATTGTGCGTAATGGCCGGACGCCACTAAATGAACACTCAAACGAGCGCGTCGGCTACTCTCGCACTGGACGGAGCTGGACACGAAGCGGACTTTAATTGTATCCTCCGATATAAAATATCAGCTAAAGCATCGGTTGCCCTAATTTAGTTCTCCACACAAAGTTACCACCACTGTAAAATTTTCTTTATTGCCATAGTAACGTGTTAAATTTTCTCAGAATTTATTGCAACAGATTAAATATTTTTTCAACTAAATGTAACGGACAAGATACTCTTTCCAATACAACTAATTGCATTATGACTTATCGAAATGTTCTGAATAGACCCTGAGACTTCAAAACGTTGAGACCTAGTGAACACTCTAAAAAGCTCGGACCGGATATATATGAGTCAACCGGTGTAAGCTTGGATTGTTCCGATGTCTGAGCTCACTTATCGTTAATGGTACCCACTGTTCGTTTCATTCCTAAGGGTAGATAGGATATGTAAAACGGTCGTGATTAACGTAGGTACATATAATTAAAACAACAACAAGTCGCATGTTGAAAAATAGTAAATTAAATAAGAAATAATAAGTGCAAAGCTGTCCCATGGGGTTCCAAAACCCCGATCAAATATTCAATAATCATCTTTAGATTTCCCTTGTCTCCTTATATATTTTGTCCTTTTTTAAGGATATACTTAAAAAGATTTATATGTAGGTGGCTCGTGACCGCGACCTGAGCTGCTCTACGTGTGAGACCACAGCAGTGGCCGTGGACTGGCTGATGATGATGATACACTAATGTGCGTTTAATAGATAATGTTTAATAGATATTGTTGTAATTATAATCTTAATATAATCCCATATGAAGCATTCTCGTTACCACATTTTTATAAATCATTCCATCTGTCTGTCTGCATGGTTTATCTTTTAATCTGTTTTAGTGTATATATTTATCAAACTATACATTAAGATTCTTAGCAAAAATTTGTTTTAGTAACGTGAGTACCAAGATGTATATAAAAAATAATAGAACGGACATCAAAATGCAGTTTTACTGGAGAAGAAGAAAAGGCTAGGTAATAGCCACTTGCACAGTCGGGACTCAGTTCAAAACCTGGCAAAATCTACTTGATAACTAATGGGGCACGATTGGAGGAGCCTATTTTTTCTTTACATTCAGCAGTTAGCAGTCGGGTTTAAAGTTATTTTAATTTCTTTTCAAATTTATATATATTTTCACTAATCCTTTTTTTAATCATCACTATCAGCCCTTATCAGTCCACAGCTGGAGGTAAGCCTCTCTCAATGAACGCCCAGATGACCGATCTCCTGCTACTCGCATCCATCCGTGACATACAGTATGTAACAAAAACCCTGTTGTTCTTTCTATGTATGTATACATTTACTTATATGTGTATCACTACTAAAATCGTAATTTGATAACACCCAAGAAAAATGTTTGCATTTACACTCATTTCTTTACAAATGTCTAACTTGTCAGTTGGAAAAGTTCTGCTGCGAAGTTCCTGACCCCAGCTGTGCTAATATCATAAGCTTATCACATACAGTCCACTACGCAATATAATAAACAACCTACAATATTGCAGTGATTCAATATTTATAAAGTATTTTTAAGTTGAACAGCAGTACTTAAGAATACTTAATAGATATTGAAACAAAAATGACATGTTCTTTACAATTAAATATAGATTGTGATTATACCCTTTGCGGGAGTAACAGGGTTTTTGTTACGTATTCTATAAATGGAGCTACCATCTATATGAAGCTGTTTACTAATCTAGTATTTATCTGGTATTATATTACAAATAGGAAGTAGCTTATCATAATTATTATTATACTACCTTTTAGTATTTTTATCGACTAATGTATTTTATCAGTCTTATATCTAAGTCTTTATCATATTTCATGAACCTTGGCAAGGTTCGACCATGTCTAGCAAGACCATAGCTAATGGGCGAGTCGCCAATATAATAATAATATACCTACAACACGTCGCGTAGCTCTGAACACCAATCATTTCTTATTCCCGATATAAAACTGTTTGGACATGCTCTTTATCATTCAATGCGAAAAAGGTAAAACACATTAGCTACTGTAAAATGGAAAATATTTTGGATTTCCCGAAGCACGACTAATTAATATTTCCATTGTTTACAATTAAGCTCGACTAATCTCAGCAATTATAATCATTTTTCTTCGGTATTCAAGTATAAATTATTTTACGATGAAACAGAGTTTTCAATTTACTTGGGAGCCTGTAGTAAAGTCGCCTCGGCAGGGTATCATTAGCGTTATTACACGAGCATCTGTCACAGGAGGATCCGTAACTCTCGTATTGTATCTCTCGTATTCCGTTTGTTATCTTGTTTATCATATGTTCCATGCGCTCAGATGGAGCTCATTAAATTATTTCTTCAGAATGTTTTTTTATATTTATAAGCACTTTTCTTTTATGTCATCTCGTTTCATCATAAAGAACATCAGTATTTAGAATTCAATTGCTGTTGAAGCTTTCCTAAACGTGCGCCAAACGGCACATGTATTAAGCCTGGACATGCTGTGTTGGGAGTGATCGTTCATTAGTCGATCTGGTCCTCTTGTATCGGTGAAGCTAACAAAACCCTCTCTAAAAATAACAGTTTTTGCGAGTCAGTTGCCCCAGGCAGAGAGAACGGGCGCCACATGCTACGAACCCCACACACCTGCCTGGCCGCGTCTGCATTCGTAGCTCTCTTACGTAACTTGCAATGTAGAAGTATATACGTTGTCCGGGTGAAATCTTGCAACTTAAGTTTAAATCTTGCAACTTAAGTTTAAATCTTACAACTTAAATTTAAATCTTACAACTTAAGTTTAAATCTTTTATCTCTTTAACCGATTGAGCTGAAATTTTGGTACATATGGAATAGTGATAGTAATGTCGTAAAAGCCGAATTTCGGTTACGACTTTGTAACCGAAATTCGGCTATTGCGATATTACTATCACTATTCATTTGTCTAATGAGAGGAGTCATCGACGCATAATATACTATAGGGCACAGGAGCTTGTGCAGGTGTATGTACATTTTTTTATAATATATTAAGGAATACTTAATCCTTCTATTCTGAAGGGAAGGCAATTCGACACGAGCGGAGAGAACCGGCGCAGGACCGACGGTTTAACGTGCTCCCGGAGACACGGGGGTGTAACACCGACAACGTCCTAACTCCGGACTGTTATTAGATATAGAAAAGTCCTAATAACACTTTTTTCCAGGTCCAGGGTCTGAACCCAGGGGGCTGAACATGCGTACCACGAGACCACGTGGCAGTTACACATTTAATAAATAACAAGTTCGGCAACGATTATGGAGACGGAAGTTAACCATGAGAAGGAAGTCTGTAAAAAAATATCTCAGTTCCATCGTTCTTGCGCTGGTTTGGTTTGTCTTGACAAGGACACTGGGGTTAGAGGTTATCGAGGTTCTGATTTATTTTTTATTATTTAATATATTTCTTTGTTATATAGTTTTAGGCCAATTGAATAAAAAATAGTTTAAAAAATTATTTACCATTAACTAACCCTAATGATTACACGGCGTGACACCTAAAATTTTATATTAAATTGTGCTCGTATGGCCAGTCACTTTAATATGAATTTGGATGAAGTGACATTTGTAAAGTGCGTACATCTTACGAAGGAGCTTAAAAGCTTTGAAAATGCGAATAAATTAGCGACAAGCGAATAAAACCCTCTCTTAATATTATTATATTACGCTTTTTGCGTAAATTATTCCTTAAAGGCTTAACATTACATTAATAATACATCACCATGGCAGACAGGGGGAGGCCGGATAAAGGAAGGGAACCCACCATTACATGCGGAAGCTAATGGGCATCGGTTGATACGAAATGGCTAAGATAGCTCATCGCCTAGGCTTTAAAAAGACTGTGAAATACAAAAAGTAGCTCTTTTCAAACTTCTTCTGCGTATTCATTACAATCTTCAGAACGTGGATGCCATCTGGCACAGATGTAGTTTGTAATCCGAAAAATCATGATAAAATTTTATGGTATTAAATTTTTCATCTCGAAAAAATTAATGTTTTCTTGAAAACTGCGAGGCGAAGCTAGAGTATAAATAAATGAAAGCTTATTCAATAAAGTCATGTTTTATTACTGTACCGCAATGTAAACTAAATCAAAACTAATGAAGCTAGTCACGTGAGACGCATTAAGACATTTTCAATGAAATACACTATCATGATAATGATAATCTACGCAATAAGTAAAATATGATGTACAAAACGTACAAGGTAAATACATCAGCCCGCAATTCGTAAAGTCGTGTTAATTACAAGCTATCAGCATTAAACCCTTCACGCGATGGCACGGAATTATTCATGGCCAAACTTACCGAAGTAATTACGAAATGGCGAGTTACGACACGGGGAGTGCGTGTGGATTCGGGTAGGTGTGCGCTGGGACAGCGACGCGGTGACGCGGCTGGTTTATTAGCTGAGACTCGGCCGTGCGCCGGCGAGTGGCACAGGTACACAATTGAAGCACTACTGTTCGAGCTACTAACATTAAAATTAGTTTTTTTTTATAGAATAGAGGGGCAAACTAGCAATCAGAGGCTTTTATGATTACCGACGCCCAGTAACATCCACATGATTACTATGCCGCTACGTTCCCCACTTCCCCCCCTCCCCCCAAAAATCATCGGCTACTCACAAACCGCAGGAGACACGACACTGAAAATGTCACTTTACGGTGGTATTATGTAAGCAAGTGGTACCACCCCGGTCGTGCCGGCCTAGTTCCGTGGCATAGGAGGACGTAGTGTCATGCAATATGCATGGCACTACCTCCTCCTATGCAGCATGAGACTACCTTTTAAACTTAAATTTCTTTTCGGTTTTTTTTTTACAAAGTAAGAAATAATATTCGTAGTTTTCATAATCTCGTTTAGTAAGTGTAAAAGTATGCTTATGAATGTCGGTGAGCACGTACCAAACAACTGTTCGTCGATTTTTAATTTTATAAGGCGTCGAATGGGTGCTATTTTTAATTTTGTAACGCCACCTATCGGAACATGCGGGCTGCTAAGAAAGGATATGAGGTTATAAAGAATATTAAACACACACAAAATACGAGCGAAAGACATAACCTTTGCAGTTAGGTATAAACACGTCGTGTTAGAGACTTGGGGTCATTTTCTCCGGTTACTGCTTTACTAAAAACTAGCTAAAATTAATATAGCTATAAGTGCTACAGAAATTCTTCAATTAACTTTTTTTTTTGCACTAGTGGAACTGTACATCCTCAACATCAGATAAATTAATTTCGGTAACAAAGTGAAAGTTTGTAAATCAATATCTCGAACTCTCACCAGACCGTAAAGAATATCCATTGAATCACAAAGGGCACTAATCAAAAAGATACAACAGTTTGACCTATACTTCAAATGGATGTACATTTGAAGTAATTGTAATTTAATGTCATTTGTTACAAAGAGACAACTTAGCTCTTAGCCATTTTATCAATAATTATTATATGTGTGTTTTTTTCTGCGTTTAGAGGAAATCTATATATATAAAAGAAAGTCGTGTTAGTTACAACACTTATAACTCGAGAACGGCAGAACAGATTTGGATGAAAATTGGTAGGGAGGTAGCTTATAGCCAGGAGACGGACATAGGATACTTTTTATCCCGTTCGACAGCGTTCCCGTGTGACTTGACATGAAACGTCAGTCAAAATAAAACGTGGTATAACAAAAAAGAATCAGACTTGGAATAACAAAACGCAAATGACAGCTATGTAATTTACGTAAAATGACAGCTATGTAATGTCGTATGGATGACAATTTGATATTTATAAGAAATCAGTATTAAAAATATTTCTATTAAATAAATAATTAAGAAGTGGATTGAAGTGAAGTGAAGTTTA
>JAFELO010001483.1:0-73094 GCA_017140195.1 Eumaeus atala
TGCGACTATCACCTCATTTTTGGTCGAAAATTTCGTGCCACCCAAACGTTTTTCACATTTAGTCATGGTTTCGAGGTCAGCAACAGTGTATTCTGTAAGCACAGCCTCTCCTTAGTTATAAAGTAGAAACGCCTGATGTGAGATACAACCCGTACAGGAACTACGTGCCATTTTAAACTAAATTTGTGCATTTACCATTCATGTATGGAGGGATTACGGAGAACCCCTTGATACAACACTGCTAGTAATTCTTCTAAGACTGAAAATTCCATCCATTATGTTCTTTATATAGTTTAATAAGAAGTTTCGAATTTTGATTGCGTTTTCATTTCCAATTATGACAACTTCATATATTTTCTTAAGGTAGAGAGTGTATAAAAGGTGTATATATATATATGGTTTTGTTGAAGCAGACATCCTTTCACCTTTTTTCAGGGATTCACATCTAATTACTTAGGCATATCAAACATCTGCTACAAATTTAGTTTCCTCATTAAACTACTTGTGCTTCTAAAGTGGACATTTTATTTGATGTAGCTATCGCGTACCACACGTTACATAACTAAGTGGATGCTCCATTGGCAAGTACTGAGTGCCCTCTCAATCGACTGTGTTGCCAGTAGCACAATTGGACTATGTGCCGTAGCCAATAAAAAGTCAGATTTCCACTGACACACTGACGCTTAATGCCGAAGAGTATTTATCAACGACGTTATAGCCCCATAGAAGTCTCATGCTATAATTTCTGCATACAAACAATTAGGTCAAGTTGGTGAGGCACGCGGCGGAGGAGAGCGTAAAACAATACAATGTAAAAATAGTATAAAAGCGGGTGATACATACGCTGCGGTTTGCTTGAACTAGGCTAAATAGGATTTCACAAAACAGTTTGCTCGTAGAAATTATACATATCCAAACCTAACGCAGAATATACTTAACGTACATTTAAGAACGAGCGATATTCCCCACCATTCCAGGGGAGAGCTAGCGATGTTCGCAGAGGATTCCTCTCTTTGCTCGAAACTAAGATTAGTCCTGGTATCCCACGCCAATCTCCTGCGGGCCGTTACGGCGCTCGGTGACTGATTCGCACGAGGGAGTAAAAAATTCAACTCCGAAAGGAAATAAGCTATATGCTCCAATGGTGCAGTTGTCGGCGGCACGAGGCACAGCAATTCCAGACGCATCATGGTCCCCGTTACTCACTACGGCACCCCCGAGTAAGCTCTGTAAAGTATCTCGGAATAAATTTTGATCATGCTCTCACCTTCAAAGAGCACATAACCAAATTCAGTAACAAAACGCTGTATGTATTTACTAACTAATAAACGCTGAGGGTAAGATGTCTCTATAAACTACTATATAAAGCCATATTTTTTTATACAACAGGGCAAACGAGAAATCAGAGACTGCGTTGCCCTCCATTGCGACTCTGAGTCTAATCGGGAGCATTACAACAGAATCTGTAATCGCTGCAATACAATGTGCAGGGAGGCACGTCTTCGCTATATCCACTGTTCGGTCGACAATGGTGACCAAGCTAAGATTTGGAAATTCTTAAAATCTTTAGGCATTGGCAAAGCTGGCTCGCTCTGCATCTTCTACCACATCTACAACGTCGAGTGTTCCGAGGAGTTGTTCGGATTAATACCAGCAGCGCAATTCCACTCTCGGACATCACGACAGAGCTCTAAGTTCCACCGTCACTACTTTGATGTCCGAAAGCCTAGAACTGTGCGTTTCAGGCGCAATTTCCAACCGCGCACAATTTAGATGTGGAACCAGCTGCCATCGTCGGTATTTCCGAACCGACACAATATGGACTTCTTCAAGAAAAGATCTTACTCTCAGCTTAAAGGACGGCAAGGCGCCTGCGTAGCCTAGGATGTCTATGGGCGGCGGTAGTTGCCTACCAACTGCTCGTTTGCCCCTTATCCTATAAAAAAAGAAGCTTCTCCAACATGTAACCCCACCAATTTAGATTTTTTATCACCAGCTCCAAATTTTACCCCGTTTTCTTTCAATCAACTGTCTGTTTGCGGTATTAAATACGATATTACATCCATTTCCTCCTAAGCAGTCGGGTGTGATTGTGTTGGGCGTGATATGATAACCCCCATTATCGAAATCACCGTAGTCCATGAGGTTTTTTTACTTTTACTTAAGTCTATTAATAAATCGCCAAAGGCAGTTGGTTGGTGCCAGATTTTTCTTCAGTACCGTCGGCAGCGTGTAAAATTAGATGGCGTTCACTCCTCTTGGAACAACATAGATCCCCGCGTTACTCAAGGTGGCGTTCTGTCGCCTCTTCTCTTCTCTATTATTATAAATTCTATCTGCCAAAAAATACCTTCACCTCAAACTTCTTCAAATACTCCCCTGCAATATCTCAATGCCATTAAACAAACTAATAACGGCCTTGGCGGCAAACAGCAGCGGAGTAAAAGCTACGGTCTGTACCTAAATCCTGATAAGACTCAATGCATAATTATAGGCAGCCGACAATTAATTGGAAAAGTCGACTGGGAGGAGCTTCCAAATATCTGTGTAGGGGGGTCCGTAGTAGCTTTATGTAAAACGGTCAAAAGCTTAGGCATACACTTAGAACCAACTCTTTCATGACGTGTTCAACTACAAGAGCTGCAAAAGAGAATGCTAGGTGCTGTAGCTTCTTTAAGACGGTTAAGTAATTTTCTTACCATTCCAACAAAAAATTCTCTCGCGCAATCAATTTTACTGCCCATCTTAGATTACGCAGACGTTTGTTTCTGTGACCTCAATGAGAACCCACTGTCCGCATTGGAACGCTTACAATATATTTGTATTTGCTTCATTTTTGGGATTCGAAAATACGTGCATATCTCCGAATATCGCGAAAAACTCAAATGGCTTCCCATCAGATTGCGTCGAATCTCCCACATTCTCCACCTTCTCTCTAATGTGCTCTTCAATCCTTCTACTCCTCCATACTTAAAAGGAAACTTTTCTTACCTCGGCGACAACACCTCTTATTCTTCGATTTTCAAATAAATTAAATCTTTCCTTTCCTGTACTGAAAACGACATTCGACGAGTACAGTATATGGTGTCGTGTCAGTCATCAGTACTGGCATCGGACCTTCTTTATGTAGACTGTTTGTCTGTCTTAGTCTGGTTGTCTGGAAGAAACCGCTTGTAGCAGTAAGACTTACTCCCATCTTAAGGAATCTTAAATAAAATTTTTGTTATTGTTATTTGGTGTATGATAAAGAGTTTTTATTATAATTATTACCACCACGCTATCCTGGGCTCTGTCCACGGTGTACAGAACCCGCTATTCCCACTATCTCCCGCTTGCTGTCCCTGTGTTTGGTTTTGTTGAAGTGGTCATCCTTTCCACGGACTCAACAAGTCAAACATCTGCGACTAATGTAGTTCCTTCATTATGATAATCATTTTCCTTATACATTCCACCGCCAAACTTGTGCTTCTGAAGTGGAATTTTTAGTTGCTGTGGATGTTCCATGGGCAAGTATTGATCGTTCTTCCAATAGACTGTATTGCCAGCAACTGATAATTTAAGCAATGGTACCTGGCATTACCATTAAAAAGTGAGATCTCCTCTACATGCAATTACTGAGTGCACCAAAATAGTCTACAAAGTTCCGTTATTGGCTGGGTCTGTTACAGAATTAGTGAGACATTTGAATAAACTTACTTAATGTGGGTATCTCCGTATTCAGAACCAAGAACAACCTTAAATAAAGTAATACGAGAAACAAAAAATTGAATCAAACCAGCTATTCATAATGTTAGTAAAAAAATGAAAGAACGAGGTCTTATATTGGCAGTTGTCCGAGACTCCCTGCTGCAACACAGATGGAGCTTCTTTCTATACATAATTATAAATTCAATCCACCAATTTTTCACGGATTGTTCTTTAATCCTTGAATATCAATTATTGAAGATTATAGTGACATCATATATTCATATTAAATCCCAATTTAAGGAAGGAGGTAGAACTCCTTCTATCTTAAATAATTTTATAGTTCGTGGCGTCCTGTCACGAAAATATAGGTTCCCGGCGGAAAAGAAAACAAACTATTTAATTATCTATTTAAGAGATTATTCCTTCCTCCACACCGTAAAAAGGAAGCGACATTTCTTCGACACCGAACACATCCTTTAGTCTCACAGTCAAAGATGACAGATATAATTTTTTTAAATGTTTAAATAACAAAAACATAATTGCTACAAATGAAAGAATGACAATGATGAGAATTACATGTCACCATGTCACATGTTTAGGTAACTGCCTCGTGTGGTTGATGATAATGAATTTAATCCAAAACTCTAATAACAAAGCATAATGCGATACAATCTTGTACTGTGAGAGAAGTTAAACGCACTGCAACAGATCACATATAATCTGAAGCGGCGTCAGGACCGGAAAAAAAATTATGAGCTGCCGTTAGTAACATGTTTCGCGGCGTACGCTAACTCGTAGCGGCTACGCGGCGCTACTCGTGTGTCCTTCTAAATACAAATCACTGCTACTTGATAGTGTAAAGGTTCTCACTTCTATCAACAGTCCCAATTTATTTATAAAATTTCCATCCAATTATTTGATAATTAAGCTAAGTTAGCATCATCATAATCGATGCAGCAACGGGTAAACGGGTGGTATCACTGTTGCACCGTGGTCAACTTGACCATCTACGACGTACAATGAAATCATCACAGGGATCGCGAGAGATACGTTCAAGCTCTCTCTCTGAGCCAGTGAGTCTGCGTTCGTTGGAACTTTCAACAAGATTTCATTGCCATTGCATATCGGTTTTAGATGCACCTGCAAGATTTAATTCCAGATACAGGGTACTAGGTTAGGTAATACTAAGTTTGTTAGGTTAGGTCAATAGAAATATTATGCAATTCCTACTGCAAATACTACAAATTGTATGCAAGTCGAAATTAAAATCAAAACATCACATATAAATATTTATTTTTAGATCATACAGAAAATTATAAATGTCTATTAATGGAAACGACGTCTAGGCTAGGTTAAGCTTAGTGTTGCATTATTGATGTTTATATGTTATATTTTCTGGTACATAAATATAGGGGAAACATCTAGATCTACCGCGAGGAATCTGGTCCCTGCGAGCACCCGGTGAGCGACCTCGAGCCCCAGGCGTCAAGTGAGGCGCTCGTTGAGACAGATTCAGGAGTCCGAAAGTACGTGGGGTGGCGAAGGAGGCGGAGCAGCGCAGGTGTTGCGGCGAGGAACCTTGGCGCGCTTCTAGAGCATCATAACCTGCCGGCAGCGCGCCACTGAGCCTGCCGCTGCCCACACCCCGCACTCCTCATCGCCTCTATGTCACTGTAGCATTTAAGGAAAAAAGGCAAATAATAGTAACAGGCTTACCTTGAATTAAGGTAATTAATAAGCACCTTGCGATCTCATTAAACATACTTTTCGATGAGTTGAGTCACAATGTGGTTGAGTGTACATGTCCCTTCAATTGAAATTTGTTGCAGGCATCTCCCATGCCAATTGATCCATCTCCATTCACATAATTTTAGTGCCTTGCTATAGCTTTTTCGTTAAGTTATGGCTGCGAGATCGGCGAGGTTTTTCTGTTGTAGACCTAGTCTCTCCTAAGTCATAAAACTATAATCGCATAAATGGAGATGGAACAGCACAAGAATTACCTGCCAATTTACACTATATTTTTGGATTAACTACTCACGTACCGAGGGGTTAAAGAGAACCCCTTGGTAAATCACTGCAAATGTTTCTTCTAAGACTGAAGATTATGTCTATTGTCTAGTTTGATAAAAAGTATAGAATTTATGTTGCGTTTTAATTTCTAATTCTTATGAACGAAATTATATTTTTAAAATATGGAGAACTAATAGAAGGTATTCCTACGTAAGACCATGCTTACCCGCACTATTCCCATGACACCACGCCATCCAGGGTTCTGTCCACAGTGACAGAACCCGCTACTCCCACTACCTCCAGCTTTCTATTCCATTGTTTGGTTTTGTTGAAGCGGTCATACTTTCCACGGATTCACACCTCGCTACCTAGACATGTCAAAAATTGGGGTAATCATGGTCCTGCTACTTTCCACCGCCAAATTTGCGCTTCTAAATTGTAATTTTTTGTTGACGTGGCTATTGCGTACTGCACGTTACATAACGAAGTGGAGGTTCCATTGGCAACTATTGATCGCCCTCTCAATTGACTGTGTTGCCAAGTCACTCATAATTTTAGCACTAGATACCATAGCCAGAGAATGACAATTGGTAGGTCGTTAGGTGATTGTCCCATGTCGATGATAAAAAATAATAAATAAATATAAATTTTATTTATGTTTCAAAATTTTATTTCATATTTATGTGTTTGGAGCCTCAATTTTAGCAAAAAGATGCTGGTGGTAGGAGAATCCGCCCTTCCATAACTTTTTTATTAAATTAATAGATAAGAACATTTTCTTATCTATTAATTTAATAACACAAATGACTTAGTGTAAAATACTTATGTAAACACATGCAAAATATGTGACGTTCACACACACAATTTCTAAGTAGTTAAATCAATGTTTACATCAATAATTATATAAAAAGAGGTTATTTGCATATTTCCTTTGTATATACCCTGTATTGCACGACAACTAAAACTAGGGACCAAAGACATTTTCACAATAATATTTTAACATAATACAGTAAGTATAAAGTATCATATTTTGGTTTTTCTTTTTCATACTCTAATCCTCACGAAGTAAGGTTATGATGTTTGAACCCTTCTATCAATTTTGTATGTAAGTATGACTCGAATTGTAAGCCTTTATGCGTGAGTAACAGGGGGAACCATAATACGAGGGTCGATCTAAAAGTTCTAAGCCCGACCAAGAAAATGAAAGAAAAGTGGATCTAAATTTATTTTTATTATTCGACATAGTCTCCACCTAGTTCAACACACTTCTTCCACCTGACCTGCAACTTGTTTATCCCCTCGAAAAAGGAAAAGATTCCGGAAGGCCGGCGAAATAATCGTTTACTGCGACTATCACCTCATTTTTGGTCGAAAATTTCGTGCCACCCAAACGTTTTTTTAAATTTGGAAATAAATGATAATCCGAGGGGGCTAAATCCGGCGAATAAGGTGGGTGGGGCAGCAATTCGTAGCCACAATCATGGATTACAGACATTGCTTCAACCGAAGTGTGAACACGTGCATTTTCTTGATGAAACAAAACTTTCTTACGCAACATTCCCGGCCTTTTTTCTTTTATTTCGTCCTGGAGTCTTCGTGAAAGATTACAATAATAACTAGAATTTATAGTTTGACCTTTCGGTAAATAATCTACAAAAATATTGCCCTTCGCATCCCAAAAAACAGAAGCCATGACTTTGTTAGTCGACAAAACGACCTTAGCCTTTTTCGTTGTAGGAGAGTCTAATCTTTTGCACTGTTTGGATTGTTGCTTTGATTGAGGATTATGGTGGTGAACCCAGCTTTCTTCCATGGTAACAAATCTAGACAAAAATTCCTCGGGGTCAGTCTCAAAAAGTTCCAAACACTCTCGCGAAATTGTGTATCGAACTCGTTTTTGTTCAGCTGAAAGCAACCTCCGGACCCAGCGAGCAGAAACCTTATGGAACCCCAACTCTTCCGTTATTATGTGTTGCACCCGGCCATAACTAATGTTTGTTTTCTCAGCTATCTTACCAATGGTCAAACGTCGGTAACCCAGTACGAGATCACAAATTTTATCGATGTTTTCTTTCGTGGTAGAGGATGTAGGGCTTCCACTCCTAGGATCGTCTTTAATGCTCTCACGACCGCGCTTAAACTCAGCTACCCACTCTTTGACACTGGAATACGATGGAGCAGACTCCCCCAAAGTGCTCACCATATCTTGATGGATGTCTTTTGGTGATAGGCCTTTTTTATTGAGGTAGTTAATGACAGCACGGTGTTCAATTTTCTCCATTATTGAAAATTGCGTCAGATTGCTTCAAACAAATAATCACAGAAAATTTATATATGAAACTGCGCACAATAAATCAATATTACACATACTAACAAATGACGGTAGATTTAAGAAGATGTCATAGCTCCATGTAGGTTAGGCCACGAACTTTTAGATCCACCCTCGTATATTATAAGCATCTGTTTTTAAATTTGTTGAAAAGTTATATAATACTTAATATATCACTATATAATACTTAATAATACACACGTATATATTTTAATAATGTTTTGTAGTAAATATGATCTTTATTTCCTTGTTTCATTGTTTAATCATATTTAATTAATTATATAAATTGTGTTCACGCATGCGCACGTGTGTGTGTACGTGTGTGTGTATGAGTCGAATTAAAGAATCAAAACTAGATTTTCAATATCATCGTACGTTTTAGTTATAAGCCAATTTGTAAGAACAGTTTCACATTGAGAGTATGTTTGATGGTATATACGTAATAACTTGTTTACCTTATGGTACATAAACGTTGATCGGAATATATACTGTTTACTGGCAACTCCATGTTTGCCATATTTTGAATTGTGTTGACGACAATGCGGCTTCTTTTTTGGCAACGATTGTGTTATAGGTAAGCGATTTGTGTTCTTTTAGTAGCAGTTGTAGGATATAATTCTCTTATTCTCAAAATATTGGCCGATACGTATATCTTCGAATACTATATTATTCGAATATTATAGTTTCTAATGTATCCTACAAATAGTGTGCAATTTGAAATCAAAATCAAAACATCACATTTCAATAGTTGTCTTTACACAGACAGTTTAGTAATAAAGTGACGTCTAGGTTAAACTTATTGATATTAAATTATTGATGTTTATATGTTCTCTGGTACATAAATTTAGAGGAAACCTCTAGATCTACCGCGAGGAATCTGGTCTCAGGCGTCAGGTGAGGCGATCGCTGAGCCAGTTTCTGGAGCCCGAAGGCATGTGCGGTGGCGGCAGAGGCGCAGCAGCGCAGGTGCTGCGGCGCGGCATCGTTCCGCGCTTCTTGAGCCTCACCACGATATCTGCGGGCAGCGTGCCGCGCATTGTGTTTTTTTATATAATTTGGAAAAAAGTTTCGAATCTAGGGGGCGTCTTCATTTCTAATTTTAATGATTTAATACATTTTTTGTGAATGAGAACTGATAAAAGTGTAGCTACACAAGACTATGCTTGCCCGCGCTCTTGGCATGACACAACGCTATCCACTGCTCTGTTTGTGTATAGAATCCGCCGCTCCCCTGCCTGTCGGAGTTCATCCTTACCACGAAAGCAAACATCTGCTAATAATATAATTTTTTCATTATGGTAATCATGATCCTGATATTCCCACAGCCAAACTTTTTCTTTAAACGTTGATGTTTTCGTTGATGTGGCTATTTGGATTTCCCATTGGCTAGTATTCATCGTCCTTCCAACCGACTGTGTTGCCATATACTCGTAATGTAAGCACTAGATACCGTAGCCATTAAAAAAAAATTGAGATTCCTACAGACACATTAACCCCCTATGCCGTTGTGTTTTTATATTTCATTGGTTAGTGTTTTGATCAACTGTACGTCTAATAACATGTTTCTAAAATAGTTCGTAACTGTTTTTACAGATTAAAAGTGTTGTATCGTATTAGAAACTCAATAACTCAAGGACTCCGCATTCGATTATGTGAAGCACTAGTCCTCTCACAGTTTAAATATGTTGATGCTGTGATAGGGCCACGATTATTGGAAAGAACAAGAAAATGCATACAGTGTGTTCAAAATGCAAGCGCACGTTACTGCTTGGTAATACCGCGGCGAAGTCACGCAACTCCTTTCTTGTACCAGGCTTCTATATTGAAGGTGGAAAATGCGGCTGCATCTCGCTACGATGGTGTACCAGTATATCTGTTGCAGAAATTGGACTGGACAAGAGATATTAACACCCCACATCGCACGAAATCGGCTCACTACAGAATATGTACACCAGTTCATCATACAGCTGCATTCAGGGGCAGCTTCAAGTACATGCAAACCAAATGTTGGAATAACCTCCCTCCTCCATTTCGTAACCTTTCTTCTAAACAATCATTCAAACGACACTATAAAAAATATTTAATTGAGGTTCAAAACAAAATTCTTTTATATATTAATATTATTGATTTTATTGCATTATTTATTATTATTATTATTATTTAGAAAATTTATTTTCACTCTTTTAGAGAGGCACGAATTATACTGCAAGCACGGGCTTACGCCAAGTACTTAAGCTATTTGATTAATTACTATATGAATTTAAATTGCATGGTCCTTGCACATAAATTTTCTTACAATACTGCAAGTATTTAGTATGGTCGCCTTTTGCAGAAGCATGTATGTGGATCTGGGAATATTTAGAGTTTTTGACATGCCATTGTGATTTAATTTCTATGGCCAAGTCTGTGTATTTTGTGATTTTTTCAGTGTGTTATCTCGTAAGATTATGCGTCTTCGGGATGGCTATATCGATAAGGTAAACAATTTCATTATTTTTATTATACAGGGTTATATCAGGTCTATTGAAGTGTACTTGTCGGTAATTATTGTTCTGTCCCAGTACAGTTTATGTTCTGTTGAATCCAATACGGTTTGAGGATTGTAATTGTAATATGTAGTTTTTTCTGTGGTTAGTTTATATATGTATGCGAGGTATTGGTGTATTATTGCTGCTACCTGATCATGGCGGTGTCTGTAGTCTGTCTGTGCTAGCGATTTACAGGCACCCGTGATATGCTGGATTATTTCAGAAGAATTGTGGCAGTATCTACAGTTATCAGTTACAAGCGTAGGATCGTATCTAATGTGTTTCCTGTAATTCTGTGTATCTATTACCTGATCCTAGCCATCATAAGCCCTTCCGTTTCTGGAAACAGTTCGCCTCTCTTGAGCCATGTGTTCGTCGCACTTTTGTCAACATTAGAGTTGGTCAAGTCGAGGCGATGTGTACCCTGTAGTGACTTCTGTGTCCAAGTTTGTATTTTTTCTTGTAGTTTGGTAATAATTCCATTTTCTTGTGGCAGATAATCTCTCTGGTTGAGTGGTGTGTGATTAACAGTGTTATGTAGGATTGAATGTGTTATTCGAGAGTGAAAAAATGATCTGAGCATGGTGATTTGATTATTGTGTAAATTTTTTATGTCGATTAGGCCTCTTCCTCCTTCGCTCTTAGGCAATTTAAGACGTTGTATGCAAGAGTGCGGATGGTGTTTTCTGTATTTAGTCATCTGTGTATTAATAATGCGTTGGTGTTTAGTTAAATCTGTTGTCCCAACTTCATTACATCAAATGAATATTAATGTATTGGGATTGCAAATGTATTAATGGCTTTGGTAGTATTACGTGCGTTCAATTGTGTTTTAAGGATTTTGTATATTCGGTCCCTGAAATTATGAGTAAGTTTATTTTTTGTGTCTCATTGATGTATTTGCTGTATTTGGTAATAGCCTAAGTATTTACATCCTGTTTCATTATCTACTGGTCCTACTTGTTCCCCATTTTCTAGTGCGTAAGTATTGTTCTCAGCTTTGCCTCTATGAATTGATTGTATTTTGCATTTATCAATGCCAATTCCATGCGTATTTCGAGAACTCCTGTGTTATATCTGCTAATTTGTGTAGTTCAGTTAAATTGCTTCCATAAAGTTTTATATCGTCCATGTACAATAAATGTGATAATGTGTGGTGCTTGTCATCAAATTTTATTTGGAATCCTACATTTGTGTTATTGAGAAGGTATGATAGTGGGTTGAGTGCTATACAGAACCAGAGGGGGGACTCAGTGAGTCGCCTTGGAACATGTCACGTCGGATGTTGATTTTGTCTGTCTGTATTGTCATGCCGCTGTTACAAAGTTTAAGGGTGGTATTCCAATTCTGCATAGTTCTTGATAAAAATGATATAAGCGTGGGGTGAATTTTGTAGTGTTTTAGTATGTAAATAAGCTACGAATGCGGTACAGAATCATAAGCTTTTTTGTAATCTACGTACATAGAGTAGATATTTCTTTTCTTTTGCATTGCCTGTTTGGATGCTACTGTGTCGATGATAACTTGCTCCTTACATATTTGGCTGAATTTACGGCATCCTTTTTGTTGCTCAGCGAGTAACTGATTCAAATTTATGTGTTTGTATAAGAGGCGACTAATGCAAAAGGTTATTATTTTATAAATATTTTGAAGACAAGTAATTGGTCGGTATTTTGCGGGATTTTTGGTATCTGATCTTTAGGTAGCATGTAAGTAGTTCTTTGTGTCGTTAAAGGCATATGATCTGGGTTTTGTAAAAAAATATTAATATGTGTTAGTAAAAATGGGTGAGTACTTGTGAGTTTCTTGTACCAATAATTATGGATTTTGTCTGTTCCAGTCGCCTTGCAGTTGTGGGTTTTGGCTATTACTGAAGTCAGTGTGTCAATATCAATAGCATCAAATTCCATCTCTGATATGTTTTGAAGTGCGTGTAGGTTTACGGCGATCCAATTACTATTGTTGTGAGTTACTGGGTTAGACCAGAATTCGTGTAATGCTTCTGGAGTAGGCGTTTCTGTAAGTGAGGTATAGCTTGCGTTATTCGTAGTCAACGTTCTATAAAATTCTTTCTCGTTTGTGTAGAACATCTTGTTTTGTGATTTCCTTAGTGTTGTTAATTTGTAACGGCGCAGTCGGCTTGCTAAGGCCATTAGCTTTTGCTTCAAAGTTTCAATGAATTGGGAAATCTCTGTATTGTCACGTTCATGTTGTGAGTGTATTCTATATTGCAGTTTAATGCGTTCAAAGTGTTCCCTAAGTGAGCGGGTCGTGTTTCCCCTTACGTAGTACGTGAGTCTACCGATATCTGCTCTCAGGTTAGTAATTCTTCTTTCAAGACCTATTTGCCACGCTGGAGTTTTGTTTCTATTGTTAGTGCGTTTTAGTGTCTTATGTATTTTACCTCCAATGTATGTGATTGCCGTATGTGCAGTGCAGTTGATTATTGTTTGTAAAGTAGAGAAATCTGTGGCTGCAGAAATATGTTTAGGTAATATTTTTACATTTATTGAGTAAATTAGAATAGCGAATTGTCTACTTGGTTTTTGTCTGGGTATAAATGGTCTTAAAGTGGGATCTAGATCTTTAAACTCAACTAATGTCTTGTTGAACAACTCTTCTATTTCCTCCAGTTTTTCATCGGAAAGTAATCTCGGATTATTGTGTTGGTTTCCGGTAAGGTAGTGAATATGGTCTTCTTCATTTGCAGTCGGTAGCTCTAAATTGGGTTCTTGTATTATTTTGTGATGCGGTAGATATATGTATATGATGTTGTGATTCAGAGTTTGGAGACGGTTGGCGTAAATCAGTACCAGCTTCTATTTCTGTGGCTACTTAATCTTTTATTTCCTGTACTCTAGTGTTAGCAATGTATTTATTCCCAATAATAATAATAAATAATAATGGCTCTAAGTTGGTCCGAAATTCTCTGTTCAGAAACATGTGCTAGGTGAGGATAAGCAGTTATTACAGCTGCATACAGTAAAGGTCTATAAGCTGTTTTGTTTGATTCGAGTCTAGTTATTTTGTAATAATTGCGTAGTATAGTTTCATTGACTTCCTTGCTCCAGGATAATCTTTGGCGATGGCTGCTGATGTTTTACTGGGTTTTGTGGTATTGTTTGGCGATTTTTTTGAAAATCTTGTGGTCTTTCTTCGGTTGTGCTTGAGTGGTAGTAATTATCATTCAGCAACGAGGTGACTTCTATTCTGATTTCATTAAGTATGTTTGGAGGTAGTAATTTATTTCTCAAGATGGCTCTTTTTTGGTCACCCACTGTTTTTTTTGGAGATAATAAATTGAGGGAATTTAGTTGTGAATAATCGATGCATTTCGGGTAGGTACGATTTTGTATTTTGTTCTAGATTAGAAGCTGTAAGATAAGTACGCCATATGGAGCGGTTCATATCTTCCGTCCACCTGATTCTCGTGCGGTTCCTGGCGTCAGTGGGTGCAGAAATAACGGCGAGTGCCTCCTGCACAACATCTGTGCGTTTGAGTAATGATGGTGAAGATGGGGGTGATGTAGGAGAAGTCTGCCTCGAGTAGCTGTGCCGCGTCGACCTATACTCTCAACAGAGAACAGACTGAGTGGTGATGAAGGGGGTGAAGACGATTCGGCTGTAACTTCTTCGGGTTTATCCCCAGCGAGAGCCCGGACTCGGGGAGGGACTCCCCCGCAGAACCGGAACTCTCCTGAGTAGTCATATGTTTTAAATTCGCGTCCATGTTCCGTGTTTACTTCTCTCCTAGTTGGTGACCGTTAGTTTAGAGAGGATAACAGCCAAGTTGTTATGGGGTTTAATAATAGTACCTCCTATATGTTCTTCCTCTCTGTAAGCCCCCCCATCACGTCAAGGTGGTCCCTGTGGGTGGGTTATTATTATTATTATTACTATCTTATTCTGTGTGATATATAAAAATATTTATTTATCTATGTATGCTATTTATTGAGTATAATGCAAAATATATAAGTATATATATATTGTGCATTACGCACCCAGCTAATAATATCATGTATAGTTGTATATTACATTCACGCATATCATATATAAGAATGTAATGTGATCTGATGGTCTTAATGTGTGACATGTTGATGTGTTGAATGATGTATCCTAATATCCTAAATGTATTAATTCTATTGTATCGTGAAATCGCAAATGTATTATTTGTGTTTTTGTGTAGTGTAATCGTAAATGTATTTATTGTGTTGCTTAGAGCTTCAGTAACCATTGCCGGAAAGAAAGAAAAAACTGGTGACCCTGAAAATCAGTATTACGACTATTAGTCCTAACTTATGCTGAGGTCTTACCATTTTGTAAGGTGCAATTTAATATTAAATATAATTGTGTACCCATGTTTTCGTTTTCCTGAACGTATTTTCCTTGTATGTCCCCTTACAAATAAAGCCATTTTTATTTATTATTTGTTTAATAAACTGGTTATCAAAATAAACAGATTGTCTCGCAACTTTAATGACCACAAATAATTCCGAAAAAAAGTCCTATACATAATTTAAACAGTATTTAGGCAGAATTTCAACATTAATTAGGCAAAATTTAAATATTAATGAGGCAGAAAATATACCCACACTTAAAGTGCGAAGACATTTGGTGAGGACGTTTTTGTAGTTTCGATTGTGTACGCGTATTTAGGGAAATTGCAAAGTTGCACGAGGCTCGATTAAGCAAATATTTGTGCAAATGTAAACCACATTGGCTGTAACTTAAATTTTATTACTAAGCTTAAAACTAGGTATTTTTGAAAACAGATTCAACGTGTTATACTTCATGAATGAATGAAATATACTTTATAGTGCACATAAATTTAATAAAAAAACAATAATGTTAACAATAACACATTTGACATATTTATGTACACAAAGGCGGTCTTATTGCTAAATAGCAATTTCTGCCAGACAACCTTTGGTCATAGGAGACAACTAAAGTTATTCAAGGTAGGTAACACAAACTAACAGCATATGCAATTAAAGAAAAAAAAGAGTTATAAAATATAAACATACATAAATACGAATACAATATACCCACTATATATGATATATAGACATACATATATACATATACATACACATACATACATATACATATAAATACACTATTAAACACAGATTTAGCAATAACACGGCAATGAATTTCAACTGGAGCATAGTTCTATGTAACAACATTTTATTAATTTTCTAAACGTGGTTAAATTGTTAGCCTGTTTTAAATACAAAGACTAGGAATTCCACAATTTTATTGCTCTAATTGTAAAAGACATGCTATAAAGTCGGTTATTATGAGTAGGCATATTAATATGTAAATTTTGGGTAGAGCGCGTGTTATAATTTATGTTTGTTTTAACACAAAAAAGAAATGAAAAACTGTTTTTAGAACAAATATTCGGTGTGTCGATGAAGTGTTGAGTAATATCGATATACCGCATATTGGCACGGTTGTACGGTAGTCGCGCAACGCCAATTATATCACACCTCTATGTAGTACTACATAAGCACAAGCTGCTTGGCCTTGTTCCACGCCAGATGAGAAACGATACAAAATCGTTTATTGCGTTGCCTGCAACTAGCCTTTCTTATCGGTAGATTCAGTGCTGCCTCTGCTTTGAATTTTATATACATTTTTTGTGAATATCAGGTTATACTTAATTTTTAACTTATAAAAAATAAATATTTTCGTTTTTTGACGTTTTATAAATTCTGGTAAATATACGCGGATAACGTAACTGCATGCACAACGTCATAGTAACGTAACCAGTCGTCACGAAAAATTACATCGTACGTAATCCGACTTAGAGACAACCAGTTTTGTAAGTAATATTATTTATTATAATTTATTTTTCGTATATTTTTAGTTGGAACGTTGTATTGTCTAGATGAAAAGTAAATTTTTGCCCAAACGTTTCTACCCGGCACTAATGCTATCAATTTACCACTGTTTAGGTTTAGGTGGATATTCCTAGGAATCTTCTGAGAAAACAGGCATTGTACTGAGGTATAGGAATAAGAGTTTTCATTTGCAAGATTCCTTGTAACTACTACTAACAAACCTTTTATATGCGGTAACCTTTTTCCATGTTATATGCGGTAGGTACAAACAGTAATTTGAAATGAAAGTCAAAAATACATATTTAAATATTTATTTTTATACAGACAAAAAAATTGTACCTGCCTAGAAATAAAACGACGTCTAGGTGACTATAAATTTATTTTTGCAATAATAATGTTTATATATTATATTTCCTTTGTTTATATTTATGTACATAATTTTAGAGGAAACATCTACATCTACTATGGGGAATCTCGCCCCTGCGAGCGCCCGGTGAGCGACCTTGAGCCCCAGGCGTCAGATGAGGCGCTCGCTGAGCCAGATTCAGGAGTCAGGGGGCGCGGGCGGCGGCGGCGGAGGCGGCGGCAGCGCGGGTTCCGTGCTGCGACGGCGCACCTTCCCGCGCTTCTTGAGCATCGTGGCCTGCGGGCAGCGCGCCACTGAGCCGGGCCGGCGTCACGGGCCCGCCGCGGGGCCCGCGCCCGACCCGCGCTTCGTTTTCTTCAGCATCGTCGCCTGCCGGTCACACACAGCTCACCTCGCACCTACCGCTCTACCGCTCTACGGGACTCCCGTCTACCAGTCTGGTCTCTACCCTCACATGACCCAAGATAAATTCTCTACCATCACTATCGTTATCAATAGATATTCAAATTAAAGTTTAGCACAAGCCTTTATTTAGTAAAGATGTCTAGTTTTAGACATCAATTATTTTGTAAATATCTACTGACTCCGCCAATGGCTTAGTAATGATATCCAATCAGTATTTTAAGTAGCAGATGCCATGCCCGCCGGAAAAGAATTTTTTTTTAAAATTTAAAGAGATCAATTAAATATATATATATTTCATTAAACTACAATTGTAAAATGCGTTTTTTGCCTACGTCATCAGCAAAAATATTAAGATTTTGAAGGTGCCAATTTCTGTGTTCGTGTGTAGGTAAATTTTAATACACTCAATTTTAACTTTAACGCTTTAAGTTTAGGTGCATAAATTTCAAAGTCCAGTGCCAGCCTTTATTCCGTACTCTATTTTAAAACGTCAGTGCTTGTAAACAATGTAACTTGCTTGTATCCATTTAATAAATTCAACGTATTTCGGATAATCATTCAATGAGTTCATTTTTAAGGGAAAAAAGTTTAATTTGTAACACAATTATACCTTATAGACATTACTTTTATCATTAACTCCACAAATAGTTATTATTTCCACGAACAAATAGAATGTTTAATGCAATTGAATTTGATGACTATACATTTTCGAGTATTCCGAAAATGTATATTCATCAAATTCGGTATCGGTGGCATATTTGGGTAGAGTGGGAGTCCCGCGGATAGGTGGCTCCAAATTTTCTATTCTTACAATTACTTAGAATATATAATTTTGTCAATAAGGCATCCAATGGGTATCGGAGGCGGCTCTCGCAACGTTTTCACTGAGAGAACATTTCGTTTGCAACACAGACGTCAAAAGCGAATGCTCGACGGCAGCGCCGCCGCCGGCTGCGGCTGTGACCGGCTGAGGGACTTTGTGAAAACACACGAGACATATGGGCATGTGATATAAAATAAAAAATAAACCTTGATAGTGCAGGACGAACAAGTATTTTACAGTCTACAATAAGAAAAAACTACAACGGAATGTATTGGCGTAATCGTGGGGTATCAAATCGCCAGAATATCGGATGTGCCTCGGTCAGAATACAGTGCGCACAGGCGGTACATAACCATTCTATATATTAGTATAATACATCAATATTCTTTGCTTCTATTGTGAAAAAGAGAGGCTCCATTCAATTAATTTGCCACGGTCGCCGTACGATATAGCTACGATAATTTTATTTCGTTGTTTTTCAATCCTGACTATTTGGTTAAGTTGCAGCAACCGTGTATGAAATCTGAGGTGATGGGCATTTTATAGTCATAAACGTTCACCGATTTTGTTCAAGAATAATTCATGTGGATATTAAAATAAAAAAATAATTTATGATTACTACCCTGTTATAATAGATTTTTTAAAGTCAGCGTCCATCTACTTGAAATCGATTTTTAGATACAATCAAATCCAAAGTTAAATATAAGTTATTGCTCTAGTCTATCTAAAATCTAAGAATCTGAGTTACACACAACTGTTATCATTGTATCGTCAAGAAAGTCGGAAATTATATACAATAATAGATGACGAAACAATGTGGTACCGTCGAGCTGGTCTGATGATGGAATTGGAAGTGACTAATGGAACCTTAGACTGCCTACTAGTAAATATATCCAGTTTGGGAATATTCGATGCAGCATGTTTCTAGTGGTTTTTTACCTATTGATTTATTTATCTAAGCTTCTAAACACGATGCCCGAGAATGACGAAATCATTTGGATTATTTGTAAATTCGATACTTCATTTTCCACCTCTGTCCACTCGTAATTAAAACTACAATAATTTAACCGAGGTATTGAGATTCTAAAATATCTAAATATAACGCAATATACCCCATTGTAGTAGATTTATTGCAACGAGTAGCATTAGCGTAAGGTGCTATTTTCAAACATTTTTTATACTATGAAAAGGCAATTCTTCTATTAGGCTCGTGTATATTTCACATAACATTCTTTTTAAACTAAATTTGTTAGTCAGTGTGGTTCTATAGCTAAAGGCCGCGTGCATGGCGCGGTGATGACTTTTCGAGCTTCTCATTCGAATCAAAATATCAAACTTGAACTTTGCTTTTGAACTGAGTCTACATTTTAAACTTTGAATACGAAATATAAAAAAAGTAATTGCATAAGTAACATAATAATGTTACTCATGCAATTTTTTGTTTTGAATGTGATTATGCAATTATGAGTTAATTTCAAAGTTCAAGATCAATAACTGCGATGAGAATATTTGTAATAAATTTATTTAAGGAGCATTATCGAGAATAGGGCCGGCGCTGTCTCGGGCAGTGAAGACGGGTAACATGTGTGCAGCTTGGCTTCAAGAACAGCGACGCTCTATTTTGTAAGCCTAGACTCTTTTGCGTTATTCGAATGTATATTAGGGTTTACTCTCTAAGAAAACCAGTAAAATCGTGTGAAACCGTGATAGAGCAATTGAGTGTAAAACCAGCGTAATGCTCTGCTGTGTTTACGTCACAAGACCTTTGCGCATCTTTGATTTCTGAATTAAGTTCGTCTTAAGGAGTAAACTCCGGTCGCGCGTCAAAACTTACACGCAGATTGTTATATAAGTAGAGTCTAGGAGGTTCAAGGGACTCTTCGAATTGTAGATGTCATTGAATAAAGTAGAATTTCCTTGTTGTGGCCACTGACAATTTTAGTAGCTTCGCTGTTCTTTACTTGTCAAACACAACAACATTTATAACAACATAAATTTGCTACTTTCACTCCTTTCTAAGACCCTTATACATTACGATCAATTATAATAAAATACATATTATAATGAAGAAGAGCCCTATAAGGTAAAAAGTAGCTAAATATAGGCTCTAGTTTGACGTTTGTCCTTGTTTTAAATGTAAACTACATTCAACTTCCACTGTTACAGTCTATTAATTTTTGACCATTTACATTGAAGTCCATGCTACTTTAATTTATCTTTATATTTGTTTATAGGGTCTTTGTTCTTGTAAGCTTTAAAGAAAATTTTGTTCCAGCGGTTGACTTAGGCGAGTATCTCAGATCATTTATTTTACATTCTGGCCAAATACTAGTAGACAAGTTGATGTTGATTATAACATAATAATTTAGTGTTATTTATAGATGAGCATGCATGCACGGTACATAGAACAAAACTCAAACATGCCAATTTTTTGTCACTTCAGGAGGTACCTTTTGTTTTTTTTGTCTATTTCTATGATTTATTAATTATTTAGATCTTTTGTATTCATACCCGTTCTGAAGTAAATATAGGTTCATATATGATTTATTTTAGGTCCACACATATAAAATTTAAATCTAGGCTCGTGTACTTCTATTTTGCATTTCATAATTCATTTGTTATTCGCCATAAAATTTTTATTTGATTTCGCTTTACTGCGTTTTTTTACGTATATGAATTCAAATGTGGAATGAACGCTGTAGAAAAGTGACGTGTATGAGGAAGCTATTGTAAAAACGGTACACTTCTGGCTCCTACGTTTTTTTTCTTGTAACGTGAACCTCTAGAAGCAACCACGTGGTCTGCCGGAGACCCTTGTAGAGAATGGAAAGGTGATCGTGTAAGTGCATTCATTCCAAACCAATTCAGGCAGGCTTCGATATACGTGACAAACAATTTCTAACCATTTAAAACAATTTGAAAAATGAAAAGATCGAGAAGTGGGTAGCGCATGAATTAACGAAGCATGGCAGCGTTGCCCATTGTATTACGCACACTTGACACGTGTCAAGTGTGCGTAATGCGACCTACTCAATCGTTGCGATAGCGACACTAAATCCCCGACATCAAAACAGACGATTGCTAAATTGGAGAAGCCAGAGTTGAAATGTCTCCAACCCTCAACATTCTCCCCGGACCTTGCTCTAATACATTATCATTTTTTCAGTATTTTTCCAATTATATTACTAGGAGAAAAATGTCAACTCCGATGAGGCAGTCCAAACCGCCTTGAAATAGTGTATCGATTCGCTCCCTCATTTTTTTTCATCAAAGGAGTAAATTAACTATCTAATGTAGTCCATAAATAGTATTGATCCACATTTCGATTGATCCAATAGTTAATGTATTTTTTTTCTGTTTCACTTTTTTTCTCTCCGTAAACACTAATTTCATGTTTAATGTTAATGTAGAATTTTTATGATTGGGATTGCTCTAAATATTAATAGAATGTAACTTAAAATTTGGCATGTCTGAGTTGAATACTGGCAAAGAATTGCCACTCAGAGAAAATATGATATGTATCGATTTGAGTCATTTTGCCTGTTGTAGGCGTTTATAAGCGGTATTTCTCCGGTAGCTACGAAAGAAAAATATCTAATTACTAAAATTTTAAATGATATATTTTAAACCACTATAATGTGGCATTTCAATTGAACGAATATATTAGTGTTTTAACTCTTCTCTGCGCCTTCCTTACCAGTATTCATGAAATACATGTTTGGAAGTTGTGTAAGTTGTATGATATTACCTTTAGCGCGGATTTTAGCACGACCACCTCACTCGGCACTGCCACCCACGGCTCTCCGTCCACTTGTACGGGGATTTCGCTTTTAAGATTAATTTTAATGTGACCGCCCTGAAATAGAACACGGTAGACATTATAGTGTCGCAAGAAAACAAAAATATGTGTTCGTATCCCACCGCTGACACCGGGTATCCCACTGATAGCAGTAGTTCCCAAACAAGTTCATAATGGCGTTTCCCAATTAATTGTGATTTGTATCTCACAATCCAAAGGAGCTACGTATGTAAAGCCATAATATTCTTACACGAGGAGTACTTTTCCACTTCCAATTGTTTGGCTACTATGTAGCAATGCCACTCTCTTGCTGCCATAAATAATACTTGCAAAGCGAGCAAAAACTCGCCTCTTTCTGTCTAAAGTATTATTTATTGAAGATATTCTCACCCCGTTAATTCATTAAGTTTTTCTTACGCTGGTTATATTTGAGTGAGAGGTGCTACCTCAGTTGCGAAGGGTTTAATTGGCAGCAATGACGTATTTCAGTCGTGCTTCGTTCGCTCTTGTCATCGTTTTTGTTGCGTTCTTGCCAGGGGGATACAACATTTTACCTTTCATAATATTTAGGTACCGAGCAGTAGAACTTCATGTCTTTTGAAATTACCTGCGCTATTCGCATGGCGCCACGCAATCCTGACTGGATCTGCCCAAGGTGAACAACACCTGTCACTCCAACTACCTCCAGCATGCCGTCCCAGTGGTTGGGTTTGTTGAACTGGTCGTCCTTCTCCGGACCCCATGGATTCGCACCCGAACCCCAACTGTAGAGAATACATTTATGCTAGACGGTTTTGACGTTTGCATATATATACGGCGGCCTTAATAAGTTCCAAGCTATCATTGTAACATTGTCATCTTGTATAAGCGGTTTGGCAGTTGCATTTAAGTTGATGGTAGATGTATGTTAATTTGTAAGAAAGGGGTGAAGTTCAGTTGGATTACATGACGATGTCTAGCTGTGTCTTATATTCATCTGCACCACCAAAGGGTATTCAGATGAGTTTTGCATAAGAATAGATCTAGAATATCATATACACTTTATATGGACGTGGATCAAAAATTGATTCTTTTAACATTGTCTCAAAAATAAAAAAAATCGCGAGCGTCTTTTAAAATGGCAATACCAATCAGGGAAGCCATCATTATATTCGTAAATTGTATTTCAACATTTTTTCTATTCCGGTAATATTTATTGGTTTCAAAATTTTAAATTGGATCGTGTTGAAGGCATCTAAGTGAAAAAATAACATATGAAGAAAATGATTCTTCAAATACCTCAAGCATGTCCTCTATGACAAGGAAATTTGCATTATGGAACGCACAATTATAAAGCTTTATATTATTTAGAAAATGTGTGTAAAGATTTACAAATACTTGAGAATTATTCTTACCTGAGTATATTAAGTATTATAATACCCTCTACGGCCGGTAGCTCCACGGGCTTGCCATCAACTTCCAGTCTTACAGCCTTATGCAGATCCTTGCACATCTTACGACCTACCATTTTACGTAGACCCATCTTAACATACACTCCCTTATTACGTAATCTGTAAAAAATATTACATGGATTAAATCTACGTTGTGTGAGCTGTGGCGTTATTTCATCGCATGTATGTGAGGTAAAAACATTATTATAATTATGTATATTTTTATTTCATCATCCACATTGGGTACCAGCCGTCTTAAGGTAAAGGACGTCCAAAAATATATCTTTTCAATAAACACCTTATAGCTGGACATAGGATATAGGGCTTTTTCAATATAATATGTTTCACTGTAGGCCAGGACTAGCAGACAATAATTAATTATAATTTTGCGACCGGGCGTAGGATGTTTAGGTGTATGCCGTGTTTATGTAAATGCTTTTCAATATAATGATTTTAGATTAAAATCTAAGATGCTTGACAGTTTTGCATAGGGTCAATGAGATACACATCAGATGATAATGATCATAAATGTTTTCTTCGAATAGGAGTACAATTTGGGCCAACGCGACCGGGGAAGTATCACGTGCTCACGTGAGACCGCCCTAAAGGGACAGCTCTGCTGTTGTGTTTTGGGGGAGCCGTAAGTTCGAGTGACCACAAGGAGGGGAAATAGAAGAAGAGTATTGTGCGAACGTCTATGGGCATCGGTAGCCATTAAATGACTCCGACTACTCGTTTTCCCCCTTAAAATGATAAAAAATAATTAACAATCTCACCTGCTATTAAATTTATTAGGGTTTTCTTCACGAGCATTATGGAAGTCTAAACATAGGTCAGCATCTATGCCGATCCCGAAGTAATTATTCATAACTAATATTTGTGAGTTATCCTCACTTTGTGAACCTGCTTAACAAACGCAAAACTGTTTTATCAACAAATCATAATTAACATTAAAAAATAAAATTGAAATGGTTGTGAATTATGAATTTTGAATTTAAATGAATACATTCCCAATCGGAGCAATGCTGTTAATGAGATTGTAACTAATAATTTCATAAATAAGCTATCACAGAATAGATCACAATATAAGTTTTGCAAATGTCTAGTGTCCTTCTAAACTACAAAAATAACTAATGCTATTGTAAATATTCAAGTGATAGCCTAAGAAGAGAAGTTTACCAGATGGAACTTTTTCTAAATGCAACTAAGTCATTCTTGTAGGATATTCTACAAGAATGACTTAGTTGCATTTAAGTTTCAACAAGCAATATTCAAGGTCTTAATTAATAAAAAACACAAAACATGTGAAGAAAAAGAAATTGAAGAGCATGCTAAATTAAATAAAGAAAAAATTTTGATCTTTTCTTAAATTGATCTTGTATTATTCTACTTCATCCACAGATAAGGTGCCAAAGCTTTAAATACAAACTCACTCCAAATTGGAAAAGAGGTGACACTACATGAGGACAGGAAACAAAAAAAAAACATTCAAAAACACCAAGGTGAAAGTAATGGGGGTGAAATTTGACATTAATAAATAAATGTGAATTGCAAAACTTATTTGGTGACCTACGTATATATTTATTACATGGTATCTGCTTAGAAAGATCCTTGGGTTCGTCCTGTTTGTCTTCGGGATGGAAGACAACGGTCCATCGGTCGAGGCGAATTTCCTCCGCATCGATGACGTCCCGCAGCAACGATAGCGGATCCTCGCAACCAGTATATCCTGAACCCCAGCGGAGAACACGGGCAAGGTCGTTACCTGCATATACACATCATTATTTTAATAATATGATTGAATGAAGCGATATTTTTATGCTACAATTTTTGTTTGTAATGAAACATTTCATGAATTGACAGAGGCTTTGACATTTAGGTTTACTTAACCTAGATGATTTTGTTTATTATGTGGCAGTAAAATGTTTAAGCTGTAACTTCTGGGCTATAGCAGACATCAATGTAAAGTAAAAGTAGAAAATAAACTGTTCGTTTGCATTTCAAACGCCGTAGGTAAAAGATAAGCCTTTGTAAATTAAGAGGAGGAGAAGTTTTTGGAAGAGGTAGGCATGCATGGTGCATGACACTACATCCTTCTGTGAAACGGAATTAGGCCGGCACGACCGGGGAGTTACTTCTCGCTCACTTAATACCGTCGTAAAGTGATGGTTATGTTTTCTTGTTTCATGCGGTTTGTAATACTTCCGTGCTCCACTGGAGAGTAGAAATTATGCGAATATACATATATATGCGCCTAAAATTTCTTTAAAGGGTAATGACCCACCACCAGTTCCCAACGTTGGTCTTCGCGTGTTGTTAGGATCGAAAATGGCTACCACTATGATCCTTTGACATGATCTCAGGGAGCCCGAATGAAAGGCTAAAAAATGTCTTGGGCGCCTCAAAGAACTTAGTCGAAAGAGAATATGACGAGTGTGAAGTAATTCTAATTTCCTTCCTCACACAAGCGATAGAAATTACAAGGTTACAATAACTCAAATAAGCAGAGAAAAGCGTGTGCAAGTCGGTAGTAAATAAAATTTTTAAAGTATAAAAATGGCATAATACGAGAGAAATAAATGAACTGTTAAAGTAAACTGCGCAGACGCACACAGTACTTGGCTGCGTATCTCTACTGCGATAGTGAATAAATGCTTGTCGGGCCATGTTTCTGCTTCACCGACGAAACGAAACTTGACTTCAAAAGCACTTGATATAATCCCAGGACGATGGCGGCTCAATTCATATACCTACTATACGTGTTTAAGAATTACTAACACTTAGGAATTTATGCCGCTGCTTCTAACCTTTGGTTCTTCATAGCAAGGACTGTTTGTGAGTTTCAACTACGCGTGAATACAGTTTAAAAACACCTAAAGTACACGAACAGGCTCCTTACCTGTCCCGAGCGGTACAATGGCGCAGGGTGGGTTGGAGCACTGCGAGTCCTGGCCCACATTGTCCAGACATTGCAGCACCCAGCCGATGGTGCCGTCACCGCCACATACCAGGATCTTGTAGTTGGGAATGTGCCGGAACACGTACAACCTGGGACAAGCAGCATAAGAATGAGGTAGTGTTTAACAAAGCTGGATATTTTCTAATTTAGGCGTTGGGACTTCTCCTTCGTCCAAGCCATATCCATTGTCAATAAAAGATGATACCAGGATCGGCTACCTAATCTAGAGGATTCAAGTTTCCAAACATAGCCACTTTTATTTGACTTCTGCAACCCAGAGAGAAAACAAGGCCCAATCCTAGATTACGTCGAATTCTTACAAACGAATCCGGGTATCATCACTATGTCTTTCCCCACTGTAACTGCACTCAGAAAGTGTAATTTAGTTAGAAAAACTCATTAGTTTATAGCGCGGCCCATAATTTTGAGTACCGGAATGGAAGTCCAAAGCGCCATCCACAAGACCACCGAGTCTCTTTCAAAGAGGCAAAAAGCTCTGACACACGACAGGAGTTTATACCTTAAGAAGGAAAGTGAGTCACCAGTGAAAGGAGTGCATGATCGTAAATGACGTAAGCGAGGCAAAGTGTTACACTCAGTGTAATTTTACTGTTTCATACGAGTACTGTTGCCTTTTTTTCATGACATAGACCTTAAATTGGTGATAACTCCTAGGCTTTACTTTGTCTAATCGACGTTATTCTTGATAATTTGTGAATAATTGCAGAAGTGGGTCTCCGACAAAGTATCGATATGATGTCAAACTATTATACAAGGTTTTGAGAATTTGTTGCTGAATATTTGCTACACGCATTCTCAAAACCTTGTATAACCTGAAATAGGTCTGAAACTTACCCTGGCAGAGGTCCTCCGTTCTCTAAGTCAAACACTTGGTAAGGGTTCAGGAGCTTCCTAAATGAGGAGATCAGCTCGAGACCCTGACAACCCCCTGACTTGACGTTCACAAAAACTAAAAGCGGTTTAACTTCCGGTGGCACCATTGACGGCTCGATACTCGGCAAAAGCATCACTGTGGAAGATACAAAAGAAAATTCATTGCGTTTAACTTTTATGTGAGTTCGCCATTTGAGAACACACACACTTTGATGCCAGTTGCAATTTTATCACAATCCACGTACAAGGCACGTATTTAAACGTGCCTTGCTACCCCACATTCGTTTGAGAATCTCACGCAAAATAATACTTCAGAATTCCACGAAAGGGGGGATAGGCCATTTCAGGTTTGGTTTTGTAATGGTACAAAATCAAACCTGAACACTAGGAATGAGGGAAGCTAACATTTATTAATAGCCTTGCTTTAAGTTGGCATCTATATCAAAATGTACCCTTAAATAAATATGATTTCTTGTTCTAACAAACGGCGTCAAGTCCTTTATAACATATGACGCTCTGATAATAAATATCTTTTAACGGATATCCATTTCTGTAACGTAGATGAAGTTCTACATGTGGTCTATACACTTCTTTAACTTTTACAACTGCAACCTATATTTATAACGCATTCTGTACTAATCTGTTCTAAGATTAAGCTTCAGATGAATCATTCATATTATGCTGGGAGGTTATATATTTCAGTTCAGACTGCAAACTTAAGGTTTTGCTAGAGCCGTATACTTGCAAATTTCTCCTGCCATACTTTGCGTGGATTTTTTACATGCCAATTAAAGTATAAAAGAAGCCCTTACCTAATAACGGTTTGTCGTCAAATTTGGCCTCTCGGAGTGCGTAGAGGGCGCGCACCGCTTTACTCGCGTCCTCATACGTGATAACCATCGAACCGTATTCGTAGTAAATAGGTCCGATAGATGTAAACTTCATATCTGTGAAACAAAACAAAATTGTCATTAACACCTGTTTGTAAAAATATTTTATGAATTATCTTTGCAAAGTAAATTAGTAAGAAACTTTAATATTTTGAAGTGACACTTTGAACAAATGTAATTTTACTTTTCTGTACCTTAGTAGTTATACAATTTAGCCAATCCCCTTCAAGGTGGAGGGGATTGTCTACGTTTTAGTGATATTCAGGAGGTCTTTTTTTATAAAAATTAATAAATATTTGCTGGAATTGCTACATTTGAAAAGTTTGTCTTGTGACCGATGAAGTCGGCTATCACAGTTACTTTTAAACTTGGACAGATTCGAAGCCAACAAGACGTACGTATTTTATCTAGTGACGGTGCAGCTGTGGGCATCGACGTCGTGTCACGACTTATACAGGTGACTGGAGCTTGAGCGGCCAGTCTGTGCTTCAGAAAGATCCAAAAGCAACAATGGTAGGAAAAATGTTGTGGGTGTCTTGAAGCCTCGCGAATAGGAAACATTTACCAAACTGTTGAATAAGCATTGGTGGTGTATCGTCTCTCCTAATATGGGACCATGTGAATCCTGATGCACCAGCGGGTAGAAAACTCACGTAGTTGCCCCGGCGGCATCGATATCACGAGCAGTACGGGCCAATATGCAGGTAGAACACTTAGTAGCACCGAGCACTTGAACCAGCGTGTGCTCGGCGGCTGTGGGGCCACGAACAGTACGAGCGTAGGCCCGTGTGGGTCGCAGTGCAGTTGCGGATAAAATACTCACCGGCGCCGAGCACTTGAACCAGCATGTGCTCATAGTTGCGCTCGGAAAGCCCCGGCGGCAGCGAAGCCACGAACAGCGCGAGCGTGGGCCCGTGCGGGTCGCGGCGTGGCTGCAGATAGAAGCGCGCGAGTTCCATTCGCCTCACCGACTCGTGCGCCAGTCGTACCACGATCCGCCACGGCCGCTCGTTCTCCTCAAGGACGCGCTCCGTTACTGCTTTATCGACAGACATTTTGATAAACATTAAAAAAGGTTAAGTCGCCATAGAGTTATAAAGTAAGCAAAATTAAGTAAGTTCATCGTCTAATTAAGAATCATGTAACGTGAATTTTTTTTGTAACTGATGCAATATAAGACCAAATGTCTTAGCCAATTTATAACTATAAGACGGACGATGACAGCAAAATAAATGTAATAAGTAAATAGAAGTGAAAGAAAAAATCAAAATAAATATATTTAACGTACCACCCCTATCTAATAGTATTTCCGAACAGCGATAGTCGAGTATCGCTTGCGAGGGATCCAGCCCAAATCGTTCCAACGCGGCTGCCATTAAATCAGCAACGGTGTGTTCGCCCGTGCACGGAACGGTCACATAAGTTTCCCCGGCGCCTGCTATTCTTCCCGGGTAAACTCTGACCTCACCGCCTCCCGTCTCTGGCTCCCTAAATAAAAATATATAACATATGGAAAACGATAAAGAAATTAGAACTTATGATAATTGTTTGATCGTACTAAACTGCTCCGGATTTCGATGAAGAGAGGTATTCGCTTATAGATGTACTTATAAGCGAAGACCTTACAGGTCCCACAGTAATCAATGTTATTTTTAAAAAAATGTTTTTTTTTTTCATGTGACTATTGGACTGACAGAACTGTTTATGGTCCCCTTAGCATTTGTAACCAATTCCTGCTTTTATTGATTTGCAATTTTAAACGCTTACATAATTACAAAGAGAATATATGTATGATAATAATTGTGATTAATGTACTAGAAAATGTAATTTATCAAACAAGAGGGGACTAACTTAAAACGTAAATAAAGTGTTGGCCTCCTGTTGTCTTTTCTGGTAACACGAGCTAGCGGCGTCGGGTCTTTCAGCGGGGGCTCCTCTCCAGCCAGCGCATCTGTGAGCTCGAACTGCTCAGGGTCGCGAGCAACGTGAAAGGCTCGTAACGCCGCTCCGACTAGCTCCGTCTCACTCCAATTCTTCCCGACAACCACGTTACGGTACAAGTGCCCTGACAGGGCTGCTTCACCGTCATACACCTTTAATATCTCTGTGGATAGAAAACATTATTTGTTAGAGGGAGAAATTTACCTGAACTGGAAATTTACGATCAATGCTTCATCGTCTTACACTGAAATTGTTTAGCTAAGAAGCAAATACGTTTGGCGCCTTACATATTGTATATGTTACTAGAACAGATCCAAACATTTGTGTTGTAAAAAGGCTAATTCTTTAAACATAATAGATTTAATGAGATTTTTTACCTTCGTCTCTGTCGTCAGGTGTCCGGTCTCTGTGCTGCTTGTGGTCGGAGCGGTGCTCCTGGTCGGCCGGCGCGCCGGTGGAGCCTCCGCCGGAACCCGACCGACCCTCGCAGCCCGAGCTGAATTCCTCGCTCACGCTTCGAGCTGCAACACAGCATTTTGCTAACACGTGTTTAAATACATTCACTTTACCATTCTAAATTTAAAATTCTAATTTATTATTTGTTATTTAGTTATTCAATTCAATTTGAAGTCCATGTTTTGAAGTTGGTATTAGTGACTACATTTGCGCTTGCACCTATGAAGGCATTCGATTGTCGATCTTTTTCGACCTCAAAAAATGTTATAAGTATTATTTTACTCATATCTGTTTAGCAATTTAAAATAAAAGAAATTCCACTAAGTATATCAAATTAATTTTACTTAAAGCGTTATTATCGTGCAATATTTTATATTTAAAGCCTTTCGTGTGATTAGTATAAACGATTTTAAACATTGTTTTACTATCTAACTATACACAACATAAAAAAACATGGAAGCAGTGTAGTCATAAATTTAACCACTTCCCAATAGGCACAATCATTTTGTTGACATACTTATATCATTTGAGTTTAAGTAGAGCGTGTACTTATTACCCACTAATATGTTATGATTAAATAAGCATAAATTTTGGCACTTGGCCATTTTAAGTGTACGTGCTACCTTAACTCTGATAAATTGTACTTTTTTCACTTTATTATTCAAAATGATTAATTAAAACTTTCTCTACCAGCCCTGATCAAAAAGTTTACACAATTATAAGAATGAAAACTTGTATGGTACATTTAGGTACATTAACAAAATTAACTAGCATTATCAGTTTTTTTTAAAGGTACAAAATGTATACGCCTTTAATTAATTATCCTACTTATTTGACTGGACAAATAATATTTATTTTTACTTATTTCTGTGCATATTTTATAATATGTCCTGGCAACATTAGTTATATTTTATAGCAACACCATACCTTGGCAGTTGGAATACTGCGTTACGAGTATCCTTGACGCAGCTCGGCATCGAGAGCAGTAATATACAAATGAATCGAAAAATAGACAAAGTTTTATGAGTCTACTTAATCATAAGGGGTGATAAACATAGTGGTTTCAAATTAAAGATCGACCGATATGAGGTGTGTAAGGCATTATAATTCCAATTTGCAAGAACCATAGACAAAAATATTTTTAATCTGTACCAATTAAAAGTCAAGATAACTCTATGCCTAATAGTAGAGAAGCAAATTTTTGAATGTATTGCTATCAATTAATTCCAGTGCTTTATGGAGCTATTTTCTAAATTCTAGTGCATTATCTACATAAACAGAAATAAGCAGTAGTTTTAAGATTTCATGCAAGATCTGTTCCTCATTAAAGGTGTTGATTTCGGATTGAAATGAATATTTTAAAATAATAAAATAAACTTATTTAACAAATAGGTACATAAAATGAACACCTTTAAATGTAATTTTTGACCTGTGTATTCCTTAGGCAACATTTGCTTAGATGTCGTTTATCGCGTGATCATATATTTTTCTACCGTTTCTGAAACTTTATCGTCTACATTTGACAGATGTTGGTAGAGTGCCGATCGAGGAGTGATAAGTTCACATTTAAAAGACGTCCACACCTGCCTCTTTTTTTGTTACCCAGTTTGTAGTATTTTGCCTGCTCTTCACTCCCGGTAGACAAAAAAATTTAAAAGTAAAACAGACCAAGTAAAAAAAAGGGAGCACAGAGACATGTTCCATGAAGAATTGTTCTTCATTTTTGTTAAGTAACTATTAACAAAAATTTTGAAACACATTAAAACGCTACTGATAAGCAGTATTTACAAATCAAATATTGGCTAATGAATACGCGCCTTTATACTACTCTAATACATTATGTTTAAAGCTATATTTAATCACACCTTAACAGAACAACTGCGAATATCTGTGTTAGTAGATATATTAACTAATGTGTGCTTGATTACATTTTTTTACCATAAGTTAGTTCTAAGTATAGCTTACAATTATAGATTCAATAGAATTTTTATATGTAGAATGTTAAGGTTGCCATTTAAAAAAAAGGAAAACTTCGACTACATAATCATACACACATATGACGTGGCGTGCCACAAAAGAAAAATTTTATTTAGCTTTTCATTTAGTAAGTTCATTTTTGAAATGGAAATTACTATATCAAAAATAAATAACAATCTTCTTTTTGAGTAGTTCATATATTGTGTCGTTGTCCTGTTGTAGACAAAAAAAAGTCGTTTAGCAAATCGACACATTTAGAAAATTTTACAATATCTGTATATTATTATGATTGTCTATAGTTGCAAGATATTGTCAGTCAATTAATGTATGCGGTTGTGTCACAGTTCTGTTAAGATCTCCTCGGTGACCTTTGAGGTTGATGTTGAAAATTGTTAATCTATCGTGGCAATGTGAATCTGTGTCTGTGTGTGTCTGTTAAGACGTCGGTTACCTCTGGAGTACGGCGGCGAGGCGCCCCCATGCGGGCTGCAGGCGGCCGGCAGCAGTCTCTTCGCCAGCGTCACCAGCCTCGCCGGGGCCCACCGCCGGCGCCGTGCTGCCCAAACACAGCGCTCACCACTCCGCTCCATGCCCCGCAACCACTGCCCAGTGATTGCGCGGCACGAGGGCCCAAATCCGAGATACTTACGGCAGCCGAAGTCTCGCAGCGGAGGCGGGCGCACGTGCACACCGATGATTGCCTCCATGGGCACCTCCGTTCGCGGTATCGATACGGCGGACGGAGGGAGGAAGATCGGCTGCAACGCGCCGAAGTTGCATTCTTCTGGTATAAGGGCGCGGCAGCCGGCGTGACACTGCGTACAAAGCATGAGTATAGTTACAACATGATCATGTGGAATTCCACAATAATCTTCAACAATGAATCTTGACATCATTTAAACATTGTGCATGTAATGATTCTCATTTCTGTGTCAATCGTACGCAGCGTTGAGGTAAATGAGAAATTTATTCGAGTATATCATGTACAAATTGCATCACAGCGTGTGTAGCGAATCCTTGTGCCGCTGAAAAGCGAAGCCTCACTCACAGTCAGTAGTTTCTTCAAAAACATCTAATAACAGACATGTGAAGTGCTAAGAGTGCTGACTCGATGAAGGAGTTGGAGTGGGTTACTTTTGAAATATACATTATACAAGCACCAGAGCACGGCGACTGCTCGTCTCAGGTTTATCCACTGAGCACCCACTGGAGTACAGTACAAATGTACACTCAGGTTGCGACAGCAATATGCTACACGGTTAAATGAGCACCCTGCTTTAGGAGCTATTATGCTAATTTGTAAGTATCTGCCTACACCGTAAACAATCTGCTGTTGTTGTAAAGATAGGCGTAACTATATTGTTCGGGGCCTCTAGCAAATTTATAGGAGGGGTCCCCTCTGTATCACCATATGGACAAAGTTAACCCACGAATGGTTTATTACTCCTGTGCGTAGTATGCTCTGACCAAAGGTCCCCTAAAGCCGGATGTCGTGGAATTTGCCTACTTGCTAACCTTTTAGTTCGTCACTAGTTGCTAGAAAAAGATAATTACCGTGCTGTAAGGGCAGATCTCCTGTATTTTTGCCGACTGGCTACCCTGCTGCTACGTCACTGGTTGTTATGAAAATATTGTTACCGTGATGTGATTCCGGACCTCGTGTATTTTTGCTGTATTGCTAACTTGTAGTTACGTCTCTGGTTTTTTTTTCGGAAAGTTTCGTACCGTGATGTAAGGCCGGACCTGTTACTGGTGGTTACGAAAAGTTTCTTACCGTGCTACCGCACCACTCGCACCGGTAGCCCGTGAGGCACTCTGCGGACCAGCAGGCGCGGCGACATGCGGCGCACTTGGAGTTTGCGGGCAGGTTGCCCTCCCGCCAGTGGTGCACGTGTCGCGGCTCGCTCCCGGCCGTGTAGGTCGCGTTCTCCTTGCAGTCCACCGCCGCGAAGTCCACGCAGTCTCCGTGCACGTAGTATTCGCATACTGCGCAATTGGTTATATTTTAGTAATTGTGTTTAAGTAAGATATGTCTACTGCAGAGCGTTTTTAATTGGAATGAAATAATTATAGAAAATAATTGTTTTGATCACTAAATAATATATAATGAATACAATTTAGCAGTTATCACACACTGACTGAAATGGAACTCAACACCAGGACGGAACTAATTATTACTTCTTTATTAGGTGAGTAAATGTTAGTAATACTTAGCTCCTCACATCAAAAGTTTAGTGCATCAGTTACTAGCTGCTAAATCATATGCAAAGGTTTTTGAGTTTATTGAAAACATTTTATTTCCATCAATAGACTGAAACGAGGCATCTTGCGAAACAAACATTTTCAGAGTATGTCTATTGTTTAATTAAGTATGTAGATATATAGGTGAAAGAGGCAAGACATATCTGTAAGAATCATCTGTCTGCCTCATTAGGGAACTGGCGTGCATACATTAAATTTATTTTATTATAAACTTTTCTCTGACCATGTGAATACGTTAGCGTTACATGATCTGTGTCAATAGCGGAGTACAATATCTACTGGCAACCGCAACTTACGAAATAATATACGTTATCCTTGGCTCTGTTAATTCTGAAATAATTAATTATATAAGTTTATAGATACAGGTATGGGCGGCGCCATCTTGTGTGTGAGTGAATATTGATTAGCCTTTCTACTGGTCTAGCGCCACTCTGCAGATACGTCACTTCTGTTCTTTGGTCTGTGCGATGTCATTAAAAAAAGACATTTTAATCTAGGTGTATGGAGACGAACGATTTCATTCCCTTATGATTCCTGATAAGTGTAAAGTTGATAAATATATGTAAAACAATACAATTTATAGAAAACCGGCGCATCTGTGTTGTGTCCGGATATAGGACTTCAACAGATGGCTCTATTTTATAAAAGAGCGAATGTCGGACTATCCACAGATAAACGGAAATAAGAAAGAGTTTCTTCTAAGTTTCATATTCTCAGCTTCTTAAATGTTAATATTTTAATTTAAAAAACAATGAAAACTTACTCATACAATGCAGTGCTGGTAGTTCATCGAGCCTCTTTCGGCACACCGTGCAGAACTTGCGCTTGTGGCTTGTGGGCTCTGACCAGCAGTGAGCCACAGGGTTCTGTGAAAGGTATTAGGGTTAGGTTTATATACTTTTATTGTAGAAAAGACATAATTCAGTCCCTTGCATGAGAATTCGTGATAGAAATATTAAAATAATTAACATTCGTCGCTAACTGCTATATGTCTATTTAATGAATTCATTTTTAAAGAGTGTGTTTTTTATTACATATTCAGCCAGTTCAGTCTTAAATCCATTAAATTTGTATTATTTTTAAGTGCCTGCTTTTTATTATAAGGTTGTGCTATTTGTCATAAATGTTAAATTAATATCATACAATTCCTTCTCTTATTCGTCATTAGAGCTGGAACTATCCGTAATAATGTATAATGGCAATACTTATCCATTATTCTTAAATAATTGCGAAGGTATAAGTTCTATTTGTTTAAGAAAGTGTTTAAAGAATTTTTATTAAATTAAAAAATTAAAAATTAAAGAGGTAGTTCCATGGTTTGGTAGCATAGGAGGAGAGTTTTTGATGACTACCGACGTCCATGAATATCCCCATAACTGTAATGCAGATGTGTTGGTCCCATTTCATTCTCCCACCACGCCACTGGCTACTCACAAACCACGACACGTGACAGCGGATCGATGTGTGATGAGTCGCATAACTCCTGTCCTTTAAGTAGTAGTAACTTCAATAAATGGGCTAACCCATACAAAAAGGTCCAGTAGAACATAGATTAGCGCATTCAAACAAACAAACTCTTCAGCTTTTTATTATTAGTATAGATTAGTATATTTTTTATTATAAAATGAGCCAATGCTTGCTATTTCCATTCAAAGCCTGTCAACAGATGACTCGGCACTTCATTTACCTTTCTTCTCCTTTTTTAAGAAGGCCTTATGGACTCTGTGAAGTTATTCCCAGAAGTTTAATTTGTCATTCGTTAGCTTTGTAGTACGTACAATAGGACAAGCAACAAGTTATAGCGTGACAGAATGTTGCGAGCGTTGACTTCAATTAATAACGGCCCCCTTCATGTCGAGTGGCGGCTTATAACCTCCAGGGGGGCCGTTCGTGATCAAACATGATCGACAAGGTAACCTCTTTTGTTGGGGCTAACGTGCTGTCGGAGCCCTTTGCTGACTTCAATGAACATCCGAATAATCGTATGAGCGCTCTCCTTCCCTCTGTTTCTTCGGTCGTTCTTCGGTCCTTTTCCATGTGAAACTCACAAATTTCGCGGTGGTATCATGTGAGTTAGAAGTACGTCCTTGGTGGCACTGTTCATTGCGGCATGTGCGATGCTTCTAGCAGTAGATTTCGTACCGCCCTTCTCTCCCACTGCGGCTTGATATGATATCTGTGCTGACATTCTTCTTACGGCTCCTGACAATGAAGCAGGGAAACGCATCTGTATATCTTGCGTTTGTAGAGATGTCTGCGTCAGGTTGGCACTCGGAGCACAGACTGCCTGTAAGAATAAGTGACTTACCCTGATATGGCTCGGCGCCACCCCGGAGCACGGCGTCACCACCTGCCCCACACATCGCTCGTGCACTATGAAGTTGCACACTGAAATAAAAAAAATATACGATTGAATAAGATAAAATAAATAAGGATAACAATTTATTTATTTATTAACTAGCAGATGCACGCCTTTAAAATCTATGCCAAGGAAATCTCATTGTTTTTAGAATTAAAAGTATTTTTATGTTAAGAAGTACCTTCACGCCTGTTATCCACGAAGAGGTAGGCAGAGGTGTGCTAGTACATCCAGTCGTTGTAAGTAGATAGTATATCTACTGGATATCGCCTCTGTGGTGTAACGGTGCGGGTGTCGCCTGTTAAGACCGTTAGCCGCGTGGGGTCCTGGGTTCGATCGCCAGGTCGGAAAACTATTATTAAAATGATTTTCAGATTATTCTGAGCATACATTACATTGTCCGGGATTGAAATGTGCCCGAAGTGGCCATTGGGTTGCCTATGACAATATGGGCCTCAATATCTTGGCTAGTCGTGGGTGTTCTAGTATATTTTTATGTTGTTACAGAATATAATGTTTGCGGCGAATTCAAAGAAAAATTATGTAGCTTCTGTGTGAAAGAATAACAAACGTACACACAAAATTGCACAACTATAGTAGAATTACTTATTAAATGAGTATACCTAAATATAAGTGAATAGGAAGACGCCGTGTCGATCCTCAACAAGATGGAAAGACGATCTCATTCAAGTTTAATGCGAGTAGCAGGAAAGATGCCTTAGTGCAACAGTGGACGACTAAAACCTAGATACCAACGTAAAGAGTTTAACATCATCATCAGCCGGGGGAGGGCCACTGCACCAATGCCTCCTAGAGAGCGCCATAAGTCACGGTCACAAGCCACATACATACATACAGATTCAACTTTCGTCATCGTTCGAAAAATGTACAAACAACCATTCCGATTTTATGATTTTGCATCTGTTAGTGTGTATCTGGGATAGCTGAAATTTCAGGATATTCTACTCAAGGTTTGGTACCCATAAAGATATCAATTGCTATAAGGATAGAACCAACAAACACACATTATTAGAATTTGGCTATGGCTCTTTAATTTCTTTAATTGCACATTATTACTCAGTGACGTTTTTTCGTATGACAGCGAGACAATTTTTATGTTAAAAGCAAAGTATTAATGTATTTTTTTTTACGTTTTGTAATATTATTTACTTAACCAAATATATATAGGCTATTGTCTGAAATAAACGTTTATTATTATTGTTAAACAAGGAAAATAAAGGGAAGAAGGAACTGAACATTAGACCGACTGGCGACTACTGGTTTGCCTGTCAGATGAAAATTAGTTGCGATACCATTAATACCAATGTAATAAATGCCTGGAAAAAACCGTAATGTTTAAGTGTTGTTTGTTTATTCTGCAATTAAATGAATAGTAATAATGATAACCACAATATTTCTCTGGTCGAGTATCTTCCGGGAGAATTTTACCGTTTTATTGGCGTTTCTCGCGAATTCATCATTTATAAATATCATTAAATATATTGCGTTTCTTATCTATCTATCACGATCGTTGATATTTTAGACTTGATCAGTGTCTGAATATGGTTTGAACTTGGTATAATCGTTTTAAGGGTTTCTTAACTTAATAGCCGAGACTTCATCCGCATGTACTAAAGACAAAACTTCTGGATATATTCGAATTTCTATAACTCATGTGTTATTCCACTACATAAGCTATAACATTACGAAAGGAGGAGGTTAGGTGCTGCTTAGGAGGAGGTAGTGCCATGCATCACTATGCACCGCATGACACTACATCCGCCTATGCAACGGAGTTGGGTTGGCACGACCGGGGATTACCTCTCGCTTACATAATGGCGGGTAAAGTTACATCTTCAGTGTCGCGTTTGGTGCGGTTTGTAAGTAGCCGGTGGCCCATGAGGGAGGGGAGGATAACGCATCGGCATTGTAATTATGTGGATGTTCATGGCTGTCGGTAGTCTTAAAAAGGCCCCGATGACTCGTTTGCCCCCCAATTTTATAAAAAAAACATCAAAATTAATTCAGTAGTTTTTACGTGAAAAAGTAACAAATACCCACCCATGCTTACAAAAATTCCCGTCTGCAATATTAGTGGGATACCCGACTCAAATTTTAAACAACTTAATCAAAAAATTTTGAGACGGGTTTTCCCGCCTTTCGTTCGCCATTTCCGCATAATCATATTTTCTAGGTTATTTACTTAAATGACAGTTGATATTTTTATGCTTTTTGCAGCTAAATTTTGCCGGCACGACCTCGATTCCTCTCGCTCACATCATACCGCCGTAAAGTGACAACTTCGGTCTTGCACCCGTTCGTTTGTGATTAGCCGATGGCGCATACGAAGGGAGGAGGAAAGGATAGGAACGGATAGTAATTATGCGGATATTGATGGGCGGCGTTGGTCATCAAAGTGCTTCACTTCACGTTTGTCCCTCAATAATTTAAAAATTGAAACCAATTTTCCAGCTATCGCGATTTGTTTTATTACGATCTACCGATCTAAAATAAAAACATTAGAAAATAAAACACAATATAGTCAATTGTACATCAACATTACGGTTTAAGTCATACTTATATGAGTATTTATTATTTATGCTAACACTAGCATTCCACCCCAGTTTCGCACGGATATATTATCAAACATGCCAACAATTATAAATTTTGACGTATGCCTCGTAAACGTAACACGTTACCATGACAACAAATTCAATTTATGACAGCGCAACGTCTGTCGACGGCAAGTTGTCAATAATTTCTGCGGCTACAAAAATGATTTATTTTAATATTTTTTCACACATTTAGTTACATTATCGAAGTTTTCATAGAATTAAAAGCTCTAAAGTTTCACAAATGTTATACGTCCTTATGGTCATCACAGATAATATAAGGTTTTAATGTTGAATTTTGTTTTCAAATGAGTCCAGTACTTTCTGAGCCCATTCAACACAAACAAATAATCAAATGTTTTCTCTTTATAATATTAGAATAGATTACTTCCGGAATTCAAATTTCGGTAAATTATTTTGAACAGTATTCGTTACATCAAAGTTACTGTATATAAACCATATTATGATTATTAATCTCTTCATCTGATGTATTTTTTTCCCGATTGTTATCATACACTAGCACCACCCCGTGGTTTCAACCGCATAATTCTGGTGCTAGTAGTCGTAGCGTCATGTACTATTCAATACAACAATATATTTCAATTCGCGCGTTCAAACAACCATACTCTTCAGCTTTATACTATGAGAGTATATATATATAGTATAGATTATGTAAGTGCTAAGGTTATACCGACGTTAGAGTTGATCACAGAACACTTTCAAGTTCATTCGTCATTGAGGTATTCGTCGTTGTAATGATTATCTAAATACTGTCGCGTTGTAAAATTCCCACAGATATAACAAAGAAATACTTAAAATGTAATTCTGTATAACTAGTGTTCCAGCAGATACGCGTCCACAGATTTGAGAAAAGGCAGTTAATTTATACTTATTGTAAAACAAAGACTCCAAAAGCTTCCTGTATGTGATCGATTTTCTCAAAATGTATTTGACGGATTTTTAAGAGGGTTTTACAGGGCTGATTGATAACTGGCCGCAACCGTTTTTTATGTTTTGGGCAGTTGTCAGGCCGAAACGTCGAATTTGTGTAGTGAAGAAATTTCTCTGCCGTAAATTTTCTCAACAATAGAAAAAAACGAAATTCGTGCGGTGATTAAGTTTTACGTTTTAAAAGGGAAAACAGTAACCCAGATTAAAGTCAAGCTGGGCAGTGTTTTAGGTAATACTGCTCCTGCATTGAGTACAATTCACACCTGGGTAACAGATTTATACGTGGGAGATAGACCTGTGCAGATGCCAACAGGTCTGGCCGCCCAAATGAAGTCACGAATCCGGACATGATCAAAATGATTCAAAATATCGTTTTGAATGATTGGCAAAAAATTTGTGAATAAATCCGAATGAAAGAGCCTTATTTAGCCGAAAAGAAGGTTTTATTCTACCACGACAATGCATTTTTGCACTCGTAAAGGGTTGCAGTTGCCAAGCTCCAGCATTTGTTTCGAATTGTTACCGCATCCCGATACTGCCCAGATCTGGCCCCGTGTGACTTGCACTTATTCCCGACGCTCAAAAACTGGTTAGGTGACCGAAGACTTTTATCAAATGATGAAGTCATTGTCGCCGTAGACGAGTATTTTGAAGTGTTAAAGAAAACATTTTTTCAAACTGGTGTAACGGCATTGGAGAAGCGCTGGACTAAATGCAATCGGACAAAATGCGGTAGCAGGAAACTACGCTGAAAAATGAAATTGTTTCAAATAGATTATTAAAGTTTTTCTTTGTCGTTTCGAATACTTAACAATCACCCCTCGTATAGGATGGTGAACTATATAAATAATTTATTATGTCACTGTTAATTCACGGACGAAACCGGGCTGATTCGCTAGGTACTAAAGATAAGTAACTGTTTTTTAGCTTCATATTTTGTCAAAAATATGAATTGATTTTTAAAAGAAATAAGAAAGAAAATGTCGATATATTAAAAAGTTCGAAATAAAAAATCTAACAAATATTTTTATTATATCATATACCAGCGCTTAGGGGTGAAATTTTCGAAAATGATTACATAGTGATGTTATTGAGTTTATTCTAACAGCCTTTTTCGTAATGGAAGAGTTTTGTAGATTACTAGCTAACTGTGTTCCTTGGTTTCTAATCTATCCTATAAAATCTACCCTAGCAGAACCATACGAAACGATTTTCAACGAGACAAAATGTGTTTTATGTTAATCCAGATTCTAATCTACACAGTGCCAATTTTTTGCAAAATTATTAATTTTTGCGAGATTGAGTCTCAGTTACATAGAATAGAATTTATAACACTAGTACGATATACATTGAGAAGTAATTCGAAAGCAAAGATTTGTAGAATCTTTGACAATCCCATATACAAATACTGTCGGAGCGGTCCTCGTGTTGCGGGATCGATAGCGCCGCGCATGCCCAGCATCTCGCAGCATCTCGGCCCAGCGGAAACATGTAGCGAGTAATGATACATTACAGTACACTGTACCTATTGCTATTCATGCCTCATACATTATTCTATGACATTTACGTGCTTTATGCCAGACTAGGATGTGTTTAGAAAATATTTTACTGATGCGGTAGTCCCGGAAACAATACAGGACTATTTTCTGCGATGCGTTTCAATGTAGAATTATTAATAGATTAAATGTAATACTACTTCTTATGTGTAGAAATTAAACCTTCGAATAGATTTTAGGTTTCATAAAGTTAGTGAAAATATAAATACTTTTAGTTCAAGTTTTCACTCTAGTATTTCATGCAAACGTTACATCAAATGGTATTTAAATTATTTATACATATATCTATCATAGTCCTTTATGTTTAAGTAAATGAAAACCGCAATAAACTTGAAATATCGCGGTTTATTTAATTATTTACCAAGCCCAACGTTCCGGAAGCTTTACAGCAAATATGGTCACGGGCGGACTTACATGAGTCTGCCCGTGACCATGGTTGCCCCGCGATAAAATCCGTAAAATTAGTTTCATTGTAACATTCGCGTAAACATAAGATATCAGTACAATAACACAAACTATAATTTCTCTTTTTAATATCGGCATTGATCGAAATGATTGATACGTAAAGGAACGATACCTGAAAATAATAATAAAATAGTAAAGATAACAAAGGAGTGAGAGGTGCGATTACACATTCACTTCCTCCCTTCCTCTTATACTCAGAGCATGAAATAAAGTTTGGATAGTATTAAGTTTTACTCCAATCGTGTGGTCCATATTTATTTTTAGGTGAAAAAAAATAACACATGGTTGGTTTTTTTAGAACAGGGGGCAAACGGGAAATAAAACTCTTTTTACGACTACCGGCATCCATGAACATCCACATAATTACTATGCCGATACGTTGCTCTCCTTCACCAACAACGTGTGCAACGTGTAACTCAACTTTGAATTTATTGCACTGGCTCGTTTACAGGTGCACTTATGTCTTCGAGATTCAAATATTTTTGAAGTTTAATTAAACTTCTTTCGGCGTGTTGTGCACTTTGTGGGTGTATAAAAATCATGGCATAGAGGGCACTCGTGTCATCGTCACGTCACGCTGATTGTCAGCGTTACAACTACTAAGTTTTTCACTTCTGTCAGCAGTCCAATTAACTGCCTCTATCTTTTTTATATTTGCAGGTACAGCTACGCGCCCCGCCATGGTTCAAGCCTTATCGTGGCGGTGGGGCTCAGTAGCATTCGGTGGACCCAGGCAAAGTCAATTGAACCTAGAGGGCTGCTCTTTGTACCCTTCTTATAAGAAGAGGGGACTGAAAACAGAAAAAGGAAGCGTTCTTTGTAAGAAGAGGAGACAAAAGAGCATGAGGAGTAAACGCTTTTGCGCACGGGGCAAGGATGAGGATGGGAACCTCACGCCATTGCACAATCCCGAAATTGGCAGGGGTTGTAATGTGGTGCGGGATAACCGCATCTGTGGAGCTGGGATCTGTGGGACCCTTAGTGGGCTGAATAGCCGTCGAGTTGCCCTAGTGATATATACCATACACCACTATACCCCACCCACGGCCGGTGTTAGCGCGATAATGCGTTTCCTCGCGTGAACAAAAATAAATTTATCCGAGGAGAGTGTTCTTTGTGCCCCTCTTATAAGAAGAGGAGACTAAAGAGCTGGAGGAGGAGCCGCTCTTTGTACTTTGTACCCCTCTTTTAAGAAGAGGGGACAAAAGAGATAAAGAGGCGGCGCTTTTGCGCACGGGGCAAGGGGCGAGGATCTCATGATTATGCGGTATTGCATGGCGCAGTAATTTGCTTAACCAGTGGAATAGTGGTGTCGAGCACGGAAAACACTTCTTTCACGTATGTCTGTGCTATGAAAAAATCTCAAGGCCGTAGCGGGGGGGGGGGTTAGTGGGGTGTGTAGTGAGTTGACACACACACACACACACATAGTATCCCCGATAATAACCTCGGGAATCAATGTCTGATTTTAATATTCACAAACAAATTTTGTCCCGCGTTGTCACACTTATAAAACTGTTTTCCGGGATTCAATAACATTTTTTATATTATTTCAGATTATAATGTATATCTGTAGTACATTCCATCTGAATCCCTTGGGTAGTTTATGTGTGATAAAAGAAACAAACACATATACAAACTTTCGTATTTATATTATTAGTGGGAAATTTAATCAATGGATTAAGGAAAGAAAACAACATCCATATTACAAATTATTAGTATCGTTAGCATATTGTTTAAGTGTAGTTTAGTGAAAAATAACAAAAAGGAATATATCAAAAACATTACCTATAAGAAAAAAAGACTCACTTGTTTGAGTACATCCTAATATTCTTCGGCCTTTACGCAAAGCAGTGCCTATAACCGATGTCACATGCGAAACAATACTTTCACAAGACATTATATGAATACACCATTACCACTTAAGCATTCCAAATAAAAAAAAACTGGGAATTTCGCGCCATAAATTATGTCATCGGTTTTCAATATTCGTTACATCTTTAAATACACGTTTTTTTACACAGCACACTGTCAATCCGGTAAACGGAAGGGCTCGAACGTCAAGGAAACGTTGTGGAGAAATACGTCACGATATATTTAAATAGCCTCTGGGCGGGGCCAGGCGCGAATAGACTGCAGCCCGCGCGGCACCACCTACTTCAGAGATTGCCATTTAAAAATAATTAAAATCCCCATCAATCCTTTACCACAGATTACACGCACGCGGCAACGAAAATAATTTAGCCTTTACATTGACGTCGCGATTTACTTTACACGAGTATTAATAGCTTCGGGAACTGTTTCTAGTTTTCCCGCACGTGCACTCAAAACAAAACACGGGCGAGAACTGGCCGCGGAAAGTGGGAGAGGGGTGCGCACGCGGTGCCACCCGCCGTCTGATGCATGTCTTATGCACCGGAGAAGTGAATCACCCTTACAAATACTTGAGATTTAGTGGCTGATAAAAAATATGGGCTTAATGACTATGGCGCTAGTCAGGTCATGGGCACTATCGCGTGTTCGAATCTCAACATACACTTACACGTTTTACTTGAAATTAGCATTTTTGACGATTCTACATAATTATTACAAAAGAGGTGTATGTGACTCATAAACACCTTGATATCTTTAACACTTTCATAAGTGTAACTCATTGAATTTGTTACAAAATTAGTCCTGCAACACTTAGAATGTTTCTGTTTGTAGCCTTTTAAACCTGTTACGATAGTTCTATGGGTGTGTGTATTTCGCTGTTGCAGTTTATTAACCTAAAAGAAAGGAGACAGTAAGAGAGGCAAAGGGTATTTTTAGGCCAATCCAAACATTTTGGACGTAACAGTTATAAGCATTTGTAAAATGTGAAATATGAGAACAGATTCAAACTGTTATATTTTATTGCTCTATCAATATAATTTTTTTTATAGTATTAGGGGGACAAACGAGCAGTCGGAGCCTTTCAACGACTACCCACGCCCGTGAACATCAGCATAATTATGCCGATGCATTGCCCTCCTTACAACCCCCCTCCAATGGGCCACCGGTTACTCACAAACCGCACGAAACACTTTCCGGCGGTATCTAGTGAGCGAGAGGTACCACCCCGGTGGTGCCGGCCCAATTCCGCTGCATAGGAAGATGTAGTGTCATGCACCACGCATGGCACTACCTCTTACACAATATTCACAACACCTTATTTGATTACCATTAAAGATCCCCTGGTAGAAATACCGCCATACCTACAACTAAAGATTAAATATATAATAAAGGATGCATACGACACAGCGCATTAGGATAAAACGATTTCCGTTACAATATCGCGTCAGGTCTTCACCGACAACCGAATCCACGAGTGTTACACGACGTTTTTGAAATAGTCACGTCTCATGCACATTGGTTATTTTTGAAATAGTCACTTCTCATGCACATTGGTTATTTTTGAAATAGGCACTTCTCATGCAGATTGGTTATTTTTGAAATAGTCACTTCTCATGCACATTGGTTATTTTTGAAATAGTCACTTCTCATGCACATTGGTTATTTTTGAAATGGTCACTTGTCATGCACATTGCTTTTTTTTGAAATGGTCACTTCTCATGCACATTGGTTATTTTTAAGATGAGAAAACACCATTGAGCTCGCGACACCGTAACTAACACCACGAACATACACACATACAACGCCTGTTCAGAGATGACTTTATAACTCACTAAACAATCAATGGATTTTATAGCATGGTGCAAGATATGGCTTCATCATCATAATCGTTATCAGCCCTAATCGGTCCTCTGCTGGAGATAGGCCTCTCTCAATGAACGCCAAGACGACCGCTCTCCTGCCCGCATCCAACCCGGACCGGCTATTGCAGGGAGATCGTCTCCCCACCTGTTGAACGGTCGAACACTTCGTTTTTTTAACGCGGCCTCCACTCTAGAACCTGACTGGCCCATCTACCATCTATTCTTCTGAGTGTGTGACCAGCCCATTGTCACTCTAGCAAGATATATAAGATATGTTAAGCACTTAACAATAATATACATTTTAGTTTTTATTAAAGTGAAAACTGCTTTATTAGGCATTATTTGAGACTAAAAAAACACACATACACACGTAATTGTTCAGGTTATCACTTCAGTCGACGACGGGAATGCCAGTGTCTTATGTGAATATCGATAGGCGTTAATAGTCGTTTACCATCACCAATCTCTCTTGCATCTGTTGTTCCACAAACAATGTTTTTTGGGAGACCATTCTTTGAAATTGAAACCACTTTCTACTTCTCTGTTAAAATCCGTTGTGGTTTTAGGATTTCCTTAAGGCTTTGCAAAGCGCAGTGTTTTTTATTGCCACTGAGTCTTGGAGACACACAAGTCCGTTAAAAAAACTGATCGTCAGCTTCGACACGCGACTAGACCTTACTTTTTAAGAACATGATTCCGAAATTAAAGGTACAGAGACACGTAAGCGCCGTCAATCCGGTAACGCGTAAAGCATTCCGCTGGGGCTCAATGTTTCTTACGAATTTATTTCCTATATTTATTCACAGCGCGCGCCTTAAAACAGTTTCAGGACTAAACGTCAAAAATGGATTCGTTTAAACATGTGCCCTCTCTATTATAACGAAATATACGAACTGGTCTATAAATACTTGAAGAATAGTTCAGTGAGTGATTGTCATGGTACGCGTGAGGTGAGTGAACCCGCGTGCCGCCGAGATGCTCGGAATTGCTCGGTTACACCGGCGAGCTTAAAGCTCATTCATCACAGGATGGCATATAGAGAGCTAAAGTTCAGGATTACTGGTGAGAAAGATGAAGTAATAATAATAAAATCTGTGGACTTATCGCAGCACGTTAGCCTAGCCCTTTTTTTTTTGTTGACGCGGAAACGTATTTACGCGCCTTCACCGGCCCTAGGTGGGGTCCAGTGGTGTGTGGGACTGGCGGCACATGATAGTGCCGAATGCCTACAAAAACCACCGCGAGTGCCATCAGTGCCGCCCTTGGTGAGGTGCTCCGGAACAACAATCATCAGGGCACCTCGAGGGCTAGTCAGCCCCCTAAGGGACCAATTCCACCTCCATAGATATTGTTGCCCAGCACTACAGGACAACCCCACCGATTTGGGATAGTGTAATGGGGTGAGGTTCCCATCCTCGCCCCCTGCCCCGTGCGCAAATTAGCCACCTCCTGTTGCTCCTAGGTCCCCTCTGCTTATAAGAGGGGTACCGAGAGCGATTCCTCCTCCTGATCTTTAAGCTCCCTCTTTTTAGAAGAGGGGTGTGAAGATCCCCCTCAGTTCAATTGGCTTCGCCTGGGTTCACCCCAGGCTACTAAGTCTCGACGCCACGACAAGGCATGAACCACGGTGAGGCACGTTAGCCTAGCCCTGTGGTAAGTACTGTAAGGACTTCTGTTACAAGTATTAGACAACGGATATTTAATATTTTAAGTATATTTAAGAAATCTTATATAATTAAGATTTTTATTATAGAAACACATATTAAGCATCCATGAGCCGCGATTTCGAAACCTAAGGTCAACCAAACAAAGAAATGTTATAAGGATATCGACAGCGATTTTAAATTACAGTCCTGGGTTAGGTTATGTTACGAATCTGTACCTCGAAGTGAAATTAATGTCGGACTTGCGAGCACATTTGTGACTACACAATCGCTTGCAGACACTGTATAACATGAACTACACATAGCTTGTGACAACAAGTGATGGATGACGATCACATTTTTTTTAAATCACTTCGGTATTGAATCGTTTATGTATCTCCCATCTTGGGGTAAAAAAACCTGAGTAAACAATTTTTAGTGGGTAAGAGATAGTGAGCTGAACTGCACAACCGGGGAAATACCTCCCACTCACAACACTGCCACGTAGTGACAACTATGCTGTAGGGTGTCGTGTGGTTAATGAGTTGTCCACAGGGGGAAAGGAACTCAGGAGGGCAACATGTTTGCACAATTATACGGGTATCGGTTAACATCAATAGACTCCAACTGCTGTCGAAAAAAGAGTTAACATACGACCAGAGTTTATTCCAACGAACACGGTTCCAGAGCTAAAAACGTATGGGACTTAAGCGGAGTTAAGCGTTACGATTTTGATCTTGATATTTTTTCATATCGCCCACTTTAAATGTTTTCTTAGTCTCAAGAGAGAAAAGCAATCACAATAAATGAAGCACACTGCAAGTTGAAAAGATAAAAACAAGACTTCTACATTCGGGCCCCATTATTTTTCAAGTATATTTTTGCCAAGATTATAAATGTAAAAACTATGAGTTCTATCTTTCTGGAATCGTTATTTAGAATTCTATATTTTGATACCCCACTTGATGCGGAGGTAAAACAATATGAACTTCATGAATTTGCGCCCAAAATCTAATTTTCTTTTAATGTACCACTTGGCACCCGCGTTACCAAAACTAGTCTAACGATACCAATCTACGAGAAAATCCTTTGAGTCCTACAGGCTACAGAAGGTGCAAGAGGTTGTGCCATGTATGGTGCATGACATTACATCATCCCGCACGCAACAGAATTGGACCGGCACGATCGGGGAGGTGCCTCTCGCTTGCATGATACCATCATAAAGTGACACCTATGGTGTCGCTTTTCGTGCGGTTTGTGAGTAGCCGGTGCCCATGGTGCCCATGCCATCTCTCGTTTGTCCTTCTATACTATAACTGTATTTTTACTCAGTTGGGTAAAAATAAAGTTTCATATTGTTGATAATATAGTCAACAGTTGCACAGAGCTTTCTTTGAGTTTGCGCGTCGAGAGCAACTTCTTAACATGGCACTGGTGAGAAGTGGCAATTACGCTGTCTCGTTTCGTGCAAGTGAGTTCCGTATAGTTCAAGGGGATGTGAGCACGGCAACCTTTCCTATTTATTATTAATGTTGTTGTTGTTAAGAAAAAATATCCCAACGCATTTTTAAATGTTTGCACGAGTGGAGGACTTTGAAATATGGTACAGTTGTAGATTATATGGAGACGATGTGCAGAAATCTCATAGTATATATTAATTCATTCATCATCATCATCAGCCGGACGACGTCCAGTGCAGGACAAAAGCCTCCCCCACCGAGCGCCACAGCTCACGGTCACGAGCCACTCGCATCCAGCGGCTCCGCGCCACCTTAACGAAATCGTCAGTCCCCGTCTAGGACCCCATCCAATCGTTAATTTGTTATGCATCACAAATGACTATTGTAAATCAAATTATTCGTATATTACGGCACCTAGTGCTTAAGAACACGCACGTAATTCACATAGTGGTAATGTCAAACAAATTATTACGCATAATATTTCGTTTTTAATTACAAGAAGATAGAATTTCACAACAAATTTACGTAAAGCTTTCTGTCAAGATATACTGATCTGATTTTCATGCGGTTTTCACCCATGGATGGAGCGATTACCGATGAAAGTTTAAGTGTGTAAGTTAATCCTCCGTACTTCACGGGTGAAGCCGGAGCGGATCGCTGGTATGCTTATAACCTATTGGTACCATAAAAATTTTAAATGGACATCGTTTGTAGGTTCATTATATCAGTAAGACAGTAAACACATAGGAGTATATCAGGAAACTGAGTACCCGCGCACAGACCTGTGCCCTATATGTCCTGCACAATTGTCTAGCCTCTATAAAGATGGCCGCCGTGGCCGAAATTCGGCTAGGACGACATTATTATTATGTATATCAAATTATTATATAAGAGTTCGTCAAATTTCGAAATGTTCGTAGGATTGAATATTTCCATCGGATGTGTTTGGGGCTGGGGAAATCGACACGCATCTCTGAACTGTGCCTTTTGCAGGCAATTATTTATGAACAGGTGATCTGAGAGCGCGCCGTTTATCTTACTTCGTCTGAATGTCGGTAATGTTTTACACCATGCAATAGATATAATCATATCAATTTCACTGATCAATTTTTATGATCGGGCAGATATTAATACAAGGTAGTTCCTTGCTGCATTGCAGGCGAAACGAGCCAATGCGACACGATGGAGGTACCTCTTGCTCATATAAAACCACCATAAAATGACGCGTTTCGTGCGGTTTGTATTCGCTAGCCTTTTGGAGGGCGGGGAAAAGTCTAGAGCAATGTATTTGCATGACAACAGTAATGCGGACGTGTATGGGTGTACGTAGTCGGCAAAAAGATCCGATTCCTCATTTACTCCCATCATATAAAAAAATCCAGACATACATAGTGGCTTATTACGAGTATGTTTTCATGTTTTCGCGTAATAATGTAATATATAATATGCATACGTGGCGTTTCGTTTCATTAAAAAAAAACTTCAGCCTTTTTAGATAACTAAATAAACCGCGATAAAACCTGTGATTGTAATCAAATATACACGGTGGGGCCTAGTAGCCTGAGGTGAACCCAGGCAAAGCCAATTGAACCGAGGGGGATCTTCGCACCCCTCTTATGAGAAGAGGGGGCTTAAAGATCAGGAGGAGGAATCGCTCTCGGTACCCCTCTTATAAGAAGAGGGGACCTAAGAGCAACAGGAGGTGGTGCTTTTGCGCACGAGGCAAGGGGCGACGATGGGAAACTCACCCCATTGCACTGTCCCAAAGTCGGTGTGATTGTCCTGTAGTGCTGGGCAAACCCATCTGAAGAATGGGGTCCCTTAGGGGGCTGACTAGCCGTTGAAGCGCCCTGATGATTGTTATTCCGGGGCACATCACCATGGGCGGCACTGATGGCACTCGCGGTGGTTTTGTGGGTATTCGGCACTATCATGTGCCGCGAGTCCCACACACCACTGGACCACACCCAGGGCCGGTGAAGGCGCTTATTTGCGTTTTTCCGCGTCAACAATAAAAAATCAAATATACTAACAATATTACCTAATGGTGATCTTAAAATCATTTCATCATTTTTTTTAATTTTGGGACAGTAGCGTAATTAAATCTTTCGGGGCCCGAGGCAAACTCACTAAAAGGGGCATCTCTCTCCCAATATTGATATCGTACCGATGCGCACGGTGTTCTGATCGGAGCCCCCTCGGCCCAGGGCACAACATGCCGACTTTCCACTCTGTTGCTACGCCACTCTCTGCGAAATGCTTCTAGTCATACCACCGATCCCAGTTTTCCCACTGATTACGTGGGACTCGCAGCTTACACTTAAACTACCGAATTTTATCTCTTCGCATCCACCTGTTGGTAGAGACGCGGTAACGCGTACTTCTGTGAACCTTAAGTTACCACAACTGTGTACCATCGTAAGTTTGACGATCGGCTGGCTCAATTGGTAACGTGGCGGTTAGACCACGTGTTACGCCAGAGTCTCGGGTTCCAATCCCGCCTAGGTCATGGATTTTTATATATGTATTATATGTGTTGTTATAATAACAAAATCTTAAACAAATAAGGTTTCTTAGATTTATAACAATATTAAATATATTTCCGTTGCTCAGTACCTGTAACACAAGTCTTTACGGTACCTGTGGTAAGCCACAGGACTAGGCTAACGTGGTGTGATAACTCCACAGATAAAATTATATTATAAAATAATCTAAATATTTTTTATATCACAAGGGGCAATCGAGTAGTCGGTAACTATTAATGACTACTGACGCCTGGAGGTATTCGTGTAATGGTTACGTAGACGTATTGCATCCTTTCCTGCTCCAGTCTAATGAGCCACCGGAAAGTCACAATCCGAACAAAACGTGACAGCACAGCCATCACTTTTAAGGTATCGTTTGAACGAGAGGTAATTCCGCGGTCGTGCTGACCCAATTTGACTGCAATGAAGCATGTCACCTTATTCTAAAGCCATATAAGTTACATGGCATTATTATAAACCGAATGTACCAACGTAGCTTATGACGGTATCATTTGAGCGAGAGGTACCTCCACGGTCGTCCCTTACTAAACATCTGTATATCATCCAACATTAATATAAACTGGACATAGTACACTTATTATGATTATTATTAATAGCCTGCCGTGTACCACTGCTGGACAAAGGCCTGTCTACTTTCTTTCCCCACCTCTCCATTTAGAGCTAGATTGCTTCACGGCGCACTAAAATGTAACGTGATTAAACACGAAACTCAAACGTTCCTCCGTACGCATAATACTCCTTGGGCGCCAGGAAAATAGAGCTCGTCCGAAAATTGGGTATATTTTTCAGAGGCGGCACGGCCTTCGGCGGGGCGCGGGGCGCGGGCGGGAGGTCGCCATTGACGTCACCGAGCGCAGCCAATGGCGGCCCGCCCTGACTTAACCGCGGCCACTGACGGATATGTACAGTTTATCCTTTTCATTTCAGAGCTTTTTATAGACAAACGAGCGCGATCACCTGATGATAAGTCTTGCTCATAAACATTCGCACACTCAGAAGATACTTGTACATGTTGATCCAGGGATATGCAGCTGGCTTTAGAGATTCGTAGATTTGGAACATCAGGTTTCACTACCTGCGGGCGTACTGATATGTACAGTTTATTCTTTTTATAGATAGACGAGCGGGATCACCTGATGATAAGCAATGTCATAGTCTATAAAAATATTATTACTGATATTATCACAGTTTATTTAATTACTTAACTAACCCGACGTTTCAGAAGCTTTAACGCAATCATGGTCACGGGTGGACTGGGAGTCCATCAGTTAATTAGTTAAATTAACCGCGATAGAATCCGTAATAGTAGTTTTATTGTAACGATTAACATTCGCATAAACTTAGAACATTAAAATGCAATAGACACAAGAATAGCTTGACTAGCTGTGATACGTGATATCAACAGTATAACTATTTGTTTTATAGCACAGACAATATAAACAGTTATTTTGGTATAAACTGTGCAGATAACTCAGTATCTAAACAATTCAAATGAAAAGCATAAAGTTTTCACTATATATCATATATGTTCTTAGTCAGTCACGTGTAGGAGCTTATATAATTGTTATGGAGCATTCCTTTTTAAGAGAACGATCCTTGTCACCTGATGTAAAGTTCACATGTGCAGAAGAGTCGCTCCTATGGGGACACCCGCACAAAGAGCTTTTCTTAAGCTTCTTTGTCAAATGAAATGAACAGTCACTATCTCAAATGAAATGGTATTTGCATTTCATTTGAGATAAAGGAGCCCTCATATCAAAATATTTACAGTCCTAAGGTTTTGTTTGAAATTGTTTAAGTTACACCCCGCCTATCGTGGCGGTGGGGCTCAGTAACCTGGAGTGTACCCATTCGAAAGCAATTAAACCGAGGGGGCAACTCTCTGTACCTCTTGTTGGAAAATGGGGCAAAAGAGCAACAGAAGAAGGCACTTTTGATTACGGGGTAAGGGGTGAGGATGGGAATCTCACCACATTACACTGTCTCAAAATCTTCTGTGGAGTAAGCGTCGGTCTCAGGTCGGAAGGGAACAGACCAGCACACCAAAGACGGCACTGAGAGTACTCGCGGTGATTTTTGTGAGCATTCGGCTATACTATAATGTGCCGCGACCTCTTCACCAATGAACCCCACCCAGGGCCGTTAAGCGCGCTTAAAGACGTTACCCCGCAAAAAAAGACCTGGTAATGTAGAGTGAATCTAGTTTTGTTTATAGGTGTCAATGAATCGTGACCACAACAGCCAGGCTACCAGGCTACAGTAGCTTCTGTAAAAAGAAGTATGTGTGTAAGATAAAAAACTTTTAAAAAATATATCTTTCGCCTTATTCTACGTTTGTGGACAAAGTTACTTCAGGGTATCGGTTTTTCGGGACGGTGTGCGCGCGCATCGTAAAAATTTACTATAATTTTTTCCTAACGCACCAAAAGAAGTATAACTTCTAAAACGTATGCCAATGGTTTATGACATTCAAAATTTCTACAAACTTGCTATCTACAACGTGGCCAGTTTTCGAGTCTATCATGGAATAAATTAATGCATTATCATCCTTAACACGTGTTTTACGTTAGTCGTACGTTAACAAGTTTGTGATTACGTACAAAGACTGCGTCCATAGACACAGGTGAAACTATTAAAAGCGCGTCAAAAACTACCGGATACAAATGGCCGTGGTATTTTCAGCTTGTTTGTACATCTGACACAAGGCCCTGTTCCTTATCCCGTTGTTGTGCACGTGTCCACTAGTTCCGGTTCTTTGCTCGTTAAATCATCCATAAAGTTCATTATAAACATGTTCTTATTTTGTAACGAATCATTTGATCGAGTAACAATTACTCGTAAAGTGACTCTCCCCTCTCTCTCCCCGCTAATCCGTTTTCAATATTCAAAATTATCCCAGGAGGATATTGGCATCCGCGGTGCCGGAGAATTTCACCCTGGACCTCCAGCCACAAACTTTGAACTTAAATCTAATTTTAAGCTGTCTTTACAGTTTTACATTATGTGCATCTTTCATACGGACAGTTTTGAGACACTTAATGTGTATCTTGGTATGTGGTGTAGTGGTAGGAAGTGAGATGTACCACAATACCCATATATTAATAATAATTTGAAGTCAATATAGGAGTTTCCAAATGTCAAATTTAGGAGATTTAAAGGTACTTAGAATCATAATGAAGTTCGTGTAGTAGGGAGCGGGCGGAGGTGCGGGAAGAGGCGGGGCGGAGGTGCGCGCGCAGCCGTGACGTCACGGGCGACACACTTCTCCAGCGACCCGGTTTAGCAGGACTTGTAACATCGTAAGCGAATCGACCGCTCCTACTCTATCACTACTATATTACTAGCTGCGCCCCACGGCTTTTCCCGTGTAGTTCGCTATTCAACAACCCAAGGAAATTTACAAAAATCCTTTCATAAAAACGTCTTGTATACCAAATTTCGACTTGAATGATATAGTAGAAATATCACGCATTGATAGGTCAGTCAGCCCGTGCAGGTTACCGTAGGTTTTCTAGCAACTCCCCTTCATGGTTCAAGCCTGGTTGTGGCGGTGGGGTTCAGTAGCCTGAGGTGAACCCAGATACATAGGGCGAATTGAACCGACGGGGCTGTTCCTTGATTGATAAGAGGGGTACACTTATAAGAAGACTCTTTAGTCCCGTCTGCAGGAGCAGGAGAAGGAGGCGCCTTTGCGCACAGGGCAAGGGGCGATGATTTTGGCATCGGGACTTTAGGAGAGTGCAATGGGGGAGAACCTCGCCCCTAATGTGCTATCCCAAAGTTGATCGAGTTGTCCTGTGGTGCGGTACTGACTAACCGTGCGCTGAGGATATATATGATTTCGGGGCACCTGACCTGAGGCGGCACTGATGGCACTTGCGGTGATTTTACTGGGTATTCGATATACTTTAATGTGCCGTGAGCCCCACGCAGTACAGGACCCCAACTAGGACCACTAATGCGCTTCCCCGCATCAAAAAAAAAAAGGTTTTAATCTCTATCCTTCCTCCGTTGCAACTGAATTGGGCCCGCACACTGTCTGGACGTTTCGGCTGCAATGCACAAACTTCCTAAATTATGACCTCTTTTTTTCTTTTAAACATGAACTATCAAAATATAAAAATCTCTTTTGTTCCGTAATGGATCTTCGCAAGAAACCTCGCAAGTACTTTGGTTTGGTCGCGTAGGACTAGAGTACACATCGTGTAGAGTTGTAGACCGTAGCAGCTACGCACGTAGCAGCCTGTAGTGAGGTCTGCGTAGTTATAATATCTATAACGTATTTTTACAGTCAATATTATAATGTGTGATAGCCTTCTAATCCATTACATTCAGTTTAAGTTTAATGACCCTTACATTAATACGTGAGGAAGATACGTGTATTTTAACATAATATGCGTTGGATTTTATTATTCTGATTAAAGAAAACGATACACACACTACCACATGCATACATGCATTCACTAATGTAAGATACGTTTTGGAAGTGTCATATGTAAAACACAATAATTTATCTTGTTTTTACAAAAAGTTTTTTTTTATGAACACGAGCCATTGATCTATGAACTAGTTTTTATTGATTTACCAATTAGCTCATATGTCAAAGTAAGAGATGCGGAGGTTAAGGTTCGTAGATAAATGTTACGGTTTTATACATTTATTTTAAAATTTCTCTGCTAATTTTCACCGCTCAAACGAATGATTCTGCGTACAATCTTCGAAAAATCATTTAAACTATAAAATCCATCCTTAAAAAAAAGTAAATAAAAATGTGTGTCGATTAAATTTTTATTAATCTTGCTCATGATATGTACCGGTAGTATTCTGGTATTCCGTTCCATTTTACAAATGCTCGTATTGCGACTTAAATTTATTCACGCGAAGCGTAGAATAAGTCTGAGACCTACCTGTTGCCTAGAATTTGTATGCAGTAACAACAACGGCACCTCTTCACGCTAGTTACCTGGGCTAAACAGAGAGAGCCGAGTGCCACACGTATAGTACATTTCCAGTAATGCTTGCGTATGATCTAGATATAAAACACTAGTTTATACTATCAGACGGCTCTGACTTTTTTTTTTGAGTCGACGTCATGACTCCTATACTATACTCTATTCATATAACAAATTACTTTAATTCTATCTAAAGAAGTGTAAGTGATCAAATTAACGATACCATAATACGTAGAGCTATTAAATAAAGGAGGTCACGCTCGAGCTACCGAACTAGATTAATACGCGTACGGTTATTTCCATCCGTGCGTACAGGAATACTAGATGTTATTTTAACTTTACTAGATATAAATAGACGTATTGTGAATGTTTTCGCCCTATATTTACCGCCAATTTCGTGTGAGAATTTAAAAAACGAACGATTTTATGTTTATTTTTTAAAACATGTTGTGGTCAATTATTTTATAGATGATTTAAAATACTATCGATAATTTTGTGATGGGTATTATACCAAAATAATTGTAGAGATCTTGATTGTTTTTGATGAAGAAAACGCTCGTCTCAGCGTTCATTTATAGAACTTCTTTCTTAAATAATATTCTTCCTATGGAAGGATCCTATGGAAGGATACTATTTTCGCTAACCATGTATGATGAAGATCATCTTGTTATAGATGGCACTTACTTGGATGGCTTAACACGAGAAACCAATGAAACAGAGACGTTTAAAAATATCGAGGATTCGTAATTTATGAAAAGTAAGTTCAGTGTATACGACCTGATATGAATAGTAACATAAAATTTGATAGTAGACGAAAACGAACCATGATCGTGACAACAAAAGCGAAAACAGAATTAGATATTCCGGCACAGTCACATACAATAGCGTCGAAATAAATTTTTAATTTCGTACCTTTACCTTCGTAGAGAACTCATATATAATTCAAAATGACACAGTCTTTGTGATATGAATAATTGACGCGAATGCACCGGTGCAAAAGGAGTCGCTCAGGCTTTGTCACAGCAGTCGCTATTGTGCCGCTCAACAATTGTCTCCAATGCGGAACAAAAAGCACTTTTGTACTTACACTAACTGACCTGTCACTTTTTAGCCCATTTAATTGTTGTGTACGCCAATTTTGCTGTTTTTGTTTAAACAAATTAAATCGTACATCTTGTAGGGCGTGCACCTATTTGTAGTGATTGTGGTTAGTATTTAAAATCGAAGAATATTCTGTAGAATAATGTTATGTGGCCCCCAAATATATGTAAACAATATTGTAAGAAGTACAATATACAATATAATCTCCCGTAATTATCAACTAACCGACATAATTATCATAAGCTAACTCACTTATTAAATGTACAACAACAAACTATGTACAAAAAAGATGATTTTCAACATTTCCTCATAATTTTGATATTTTCTGAATTTAAAATGTTTTAGGGAGTTAAAATTTGATCATCAATGCTTCTTAATAGATCGTAAGGAAATTGAAAATAGTACAAAATATAGAGTTACAAATGATTTTGATCAATTGGTTATCATTATTATTATTAGTATCCTCAATTTGACCTAATTGAAATAGAAAGGGTAGTAAAATAGTGATAGTAAATAATCATTTTGAAGGAATGAATATTCTACATTAATATGTCTTATATTTTATCAGTATTTATTACAGGTTCCAAGCCCTGTTTACAATAAATAATGGCTCTTTCTGATCATGTTTTCAAAACTTATCTTTGCAATAACAATTTGTCAGTTGAGCCTACTTTGTATCGTTTTGAGAATTAAATGCTCGTTACAATTTTGACACACCTCTGGCAGCTCGAGGTTGCTCGCCAGGGGGGAAGGGGGGGGCACCATTGACGTACGTCTCTCAATGGCGTCGGAACTGGGTCACCAGCGTGACGTCACACCTGGCCTACATACGCCGGGTGGATCCCGGACTGCGTGGAAACTTGTATGCAATTACTAAATATAGAACATTTAAGCTGTCATAACAAGTAATACTCGTTTTTTGTGTTCTCTTTCGTTGTTTAACCTAATTCTTTTAAGAATCCTAATTAGCTGGTGGATTATTCACTTTTTTAAATATTTGATTTCCTGTGAGTCTATTTTGTTAAACAAAACGAAGAAAATTTATTCACCAACAGAATATTGATTATATTTCAGCATTCGAAGTTGATTGTATCATTTTAAAAGCTATCATTTAACTTGCAATGTATGTTCCGGTGGAATATTTGAACTCAATTTTGATGATATCTTCGATTGAGCCGAAATTTTGTATCCACGTTTAGCTTAGATGACAACCAAGCTTTCTTAAAAAAAATTATATTAATATTATTTATTGAAATTTCATTAAATTGTATCGATACATGATTGTTAATTTGTATCGTCATGGTATAGCCTGCCTCGATAAGTGGACTATTCAACACAAAAATATTTTTCAATTCGGGCCAGTACTTCCTGAGGTTAGTGCGTTCGAACAATCAAATAAGCTTTATAATTTTGTTATTATATATTGAAGAAAGTATGTTCTAATGCTTTATTGCTGGATCTGGAGGCTGGGATAGGCCGGTAAACCCGAGGAGGGCTCTCCTTCACCAGCTATCGACGTGATGTGATAGCTAGTTTATCGCGTTTATTACAAAACGTTATTACGTCGTTCAATATATGAAGTGATGGCGAAACAAATTTAATTCATCATTTAAGGGACCCATAGAAGAAACGTAAGTTAATGCCTTTTTATAAGATACGGAACCCTTCGTGCACAAATTTAACTGTCGCTTGGCCGGCTTTTTATATAATTTTTATCGGTCAGGATCGTGATAACGAACACAATAAAACGAACTTCATTATCGCAATTGAAACCATTGATTTACAAGAATACCAAGACATACACACACAGGCTGTATAAAATATGTACACAACGTAAATCATGCTCTTTGTAAAAGCAAAACGTAAGGTTCACTTTGTAAAATATAATATAATAAAATAACACATTAAAATTATGCACTTCTTTCAAATAGAATCTGCTTTGTTAAAACTTAAAATCGTGCGTAAGGTTGACTTTGCAAAAAAATATGATTTTATACACAATCGAAGCCTCTTTACAATGACAGTTTAGTATGAACTCTTGTATCTTGTATTTTTGTAAATCATTGGCATATACTCGTAATTTATCCAGCGCGTGCCGTTCCAAATATATCGCAAAGTGATCTAATTCTATGAATAAATATAGAAATGTCCTTTCAATACTTTTTGTATACGTTGACGAATGCAGTTTGTATGGGGTCCATAAATATCCGTTGTTTCTTCTTCTTTAGTAGGAGTTAATGCCATGCTGCATGATAGCAATTGGGCCGGCGCGATCGAGAAGTGATAGCTGTGCTATCGTGTTACGTGCAGTTTGTGACTAGCCGGTGACCCATTGGAGGAGTGCATAGCAGTTATGTGGATGTATATGGGGGTCGGTAGTCGTCTAAACTCTGCGATTACTTGTTTGTCCCCTATACTTTAAAAACAATTGTATACTTAGTCTGGCCACAAATAGCGTTACAATTGAAAATAAAAAAAGATTACACTTGAATTTGGAATGAGTCACTTTCATATGATTGTTCATTGTGTTTTTTTCATTTTGGCACCAATACATTGTACAATATATTGCGATAAGAAAATAGAGTGGGGTGATAAAATGAACAGAATTGCAGAAAGAGAAAGAATTCGAAGAAAACCTGTCCGCAAGCAAAAGATTTTATCTCGGAAAATAACCATAGCACCTAGAACCATGTCGCGTATTTTCAGAGATGACTTATTACTTAACTGATGAATTAAAGATAAATAGTGTGGTAAAATCGAAACAACTACACAAGCGATACGCCAATTATTTACAACTGAGCAACATCTTAACAAACAAAAATACCATATTTATGCTCAAAGCTCTGAGGTTCCCAATTAGTCGACAGAGTGCTACCGTGGGCACTATCCGTTTGCAGTGTTGGTTTGATGGGGCGTTAGCTATGAAGGAGTGACTAAATCATATTTTTATGAAAAAGGTATATCATTACCAGCAAAATGTATCAAGGTACCATTCTTGTGAATGTAATTAATCCCCTCAATAACACCATGTCTAATAACCGAGTACGGTCCTTCCAGCAAGACTCGGGACCAGATCATAAAGCTCGATCCACCCAATCTTGATTAAAACGAACGTTACAGACTTGATCAGAGCTCAATACTACCTCTCATCTAGTCTCGACTTTAATCCGCTGGATTATGACTTATGGTCGGTTTTAGAGAGTATAGCTTCCTTACTACGCCATGATAATTTGGAGTCCCTAAAACAATCCATACGATTGACAGTGAAGAACTTCCCCTTGGAAAGAGTGCGTGCTTCTATTGATAACTGGCTTCTATTGATAAACGTTGAGGTCTAAAGGACTATATTGCAGCTAATGGAGACACCTCGAATAAGCATTTTATATTTTTAATTGTTTTATATTTGTGTGTAACACACTGTAAAAGTAATAAATGTAATTTACAATTAAAATGCTTTTTCTTTGTTTCAGGCTTCTTTTTCAATCTTTATGGCAGGACAAGGTATATATATATTATTTTAAATTAGATATAAAAAATACTTGTGGACGTGTTTTTAGAAATACTACCTTGTTGTGACCTTGCGGCAGTTCGTGCCGGCTCAATTCGGCTGCAATGCCGCAATGGCCCTATATCTCACTTTACTTTCATAATCAGTATTTAACAATCTATTTCATTTATTTCGCTTCTTCACCCCACCTACCCAGTGGGATACTGGCCACTCACGAATCGCACGAAACGCGACGGCATAGCTGTCCCTTTACAGTGATATCATTTTATCTAAGTAAGTCTCTATTTCATTCGTAGTTGTAGACAGATACGGTAAGATATTATATATTAGAATTATATTGATACTGTAAAGTGTGTTATTGGTACTGTAAACAAAAAAGAAAGGATGTTGGAGGGAAGGAACGTAGAAGGGAAACGCATCGGCATGAAAATAATGATTTGGATGTCCATCAGCGTCGGCAGTCGTTATAAGTCTCCGATTTCCCATTTGCCCCGCTGGTAAAAATCTGCTACACAGAACTATTTTATAATGTGATCGATTTTCTCAAAATCTACTTAATCAATTTTGTTGCAGTTTCCACCCACTAATGGAGCAAGAACACGGGCGAAGCCGGACAGATCGCTAGTATACTATAAAAGTTCGCCAGATCTACTATTACATGAAAACTTATCGCGTCCTCTACCACAATTAGAGCTGACATTTAAAGGAATCACATAGTTTTAGTTTCAATTGCTAATAGAACATTCGGCAAAAGTTGGCATATGGATGAATAGACTATTGTATGGAAAGTTGGCCCTATTCAACTACAACAACTTCCTGTATGACGTTCAAAATGTTTCTAAAGACTTTTCAATCTAACTGTACTTGTATTGTATAAACTGATACGTACAATTGTAATATTAATTCTCGTTCTTACTGTAAAGTTTTTGATAGCAATAATTTGATAGGGTGAGATTGGCGGACGGTGGACGCCACACACAGAAGGACTGAAACAACTTATCCTAAACGTATATTATAGGCAACATAATTAGATGTTCCAAAGTATTATCAAATGAAGAGACACCGGCGAGAGAGAGAGAGAGAGAGAGAGAATATGTGAGAACTATATTAGCCTATCTGAATAAAATGTGCTAACCACGGCCAATCTCTCAAGAATATCACGAATAAAATGATGATGAAAGGAATTACGACTGAACATCAGCAAGAGTGCCATTGCATTGCAGCATCTACGAGAACGTCTATACGAGAGAGTATATTTAAAATAAGTCGTACCTATCATATTCCAAAGACAATTTCCGCAAAGCACAGAATGTGTCACACCTTTCAATCCTCCCTACATTGTTGCTGGCTCATTGTACCAGCCTGTATATATACTCTACATAGTGATGGCTATACAAAGAGACACGTCATGTTATCTATGCCCCACTTGTGTTGGCAGCATTGTCTGCGCGTCTGGGGGCGGCATTGTCTTCGCGTGGATAGGGGGAGTTGTCCTGTCGTAATGGTACAGCTTATTTACTGGACACTTTTTACTGTCCTCGATTTTCTTACCATATAGAGAAAAAGCGTTTATAGTAAAGAGGCGTTTGTATAATTATATACATAATTACCACACCCAAGAATAAAAATCTCTTCCCGCAGTTTTGGTATTGTTGCAATAGAGTGAAATCTAATTGTAATGTAGCTTGTATAGAAGTATCTAGAGTCTTCAGTACTGAGTTTTTTTTTTCGCCGGTTCCTCTGAGGTCATACTTATAGTTTAAATAATAGTAAAGTAACTACGTTCTAAAAGGGATTTGTAAAATTGAATAAAATATTTAGTTTTGAATTGACAAGTGATATAAAAGTGGAGAAACGACCTACAAGGTTTATGAAAAGTGAATCACTCCAACACGCTTTAACTCCACAAATCCTTAAAATATCATAATATGAACCATAATCAAAAGCATGAGGCAAAAGTCTGGGTTCCACTGGTTTAAATTAAATGTCTGAACCTAATATCAAGAAAAGAAATATTATTATCAATTTTTAGTAAGCATATCTTTGTGGAACGCGACATACATTTGTAAAATCTGAATTTGCCTTTTTTAATGTATATATTTTTATTTTTTAATGTATATATTTTTCTTTTTTAATGTGTAACCTTAAAAAATCCCATTTCTTTTAGTACTTCATTAAAGTTCTGTTGTAAGCAGTACGATCAATCATCATTCATGAGATGTGTTTTTGAATGTGTCGCAAATTATGAGTATTGCGAATTTTTAATTTTCACGCGTTACGTACATTTGAATTACGATTTTTTGTGGCTCACAAATGTGCGAGTCTTGGCCGAAAACGACACACAAGTGATGCCGCAGCCACCGTATTCTTGAGTCCAGCACTCACCCTCTGTGACTTTTGCTTGAAGATTGGAAAAAAAATTAGCACAAGTGTATAACATCTCATACTTTGAAGAGGACAAAATAGATAATTAAAAATATCATGAATAAATAAATAATCTTTGAATAAACACAAAATTCGCGATAGTTTTTGAACACAGCGCGTATATGTTGCATACACATATTCTAACGTGGCGCTAAACTGCCTTTTTTATCCTAAAACGATATGCAGCGAGTGATTGTTAAAATATTTAAAAAATACATTATTGAGGTTTGAATACTATATGCAGGCCTTTTTATTGTGAGCTTATTTTTTATTATTTAATGATATATATACAATTTTTTTACCCCGGAATTAAATGTAATCCGATACAAGTATAAACTTTGAACCGGGGACATGTAACTACGACCTACGTGTGTGCGTATTATAGATCAACAAGTGGAGGCTAATCTGTGGGGCTGCCACCTTTCATCCCAACCCCCATAACGAACCAGTAAGTTCCACGCCCATCATCTTGGTTCCCGTAAATCCACAACATGAGCGGCGTTTAGTCTCTCTCGATATTTACGATACGCCATAGGGGTCTTCCAGAATCGACGCGCGAAAAGTGCGTGTGCAAGACGCCTAGTCTTGCGAGTATCCATGGGCGGCAGTAGTCACTAATCACAATCTCGTTTGCCCCTACATCATAAAAAACCATTGAAACTCCCGTAAACACACAAAACCCTGCAGTATTTACAGCCGTTGTGTCCTCTGTGTTGCTGTGTTGAGTTGCTGTGCTTTGTTGAGAGGACTGTCTACATGTGTGCCGGTCCGATTCATATGCAATGCATTTTTGACACTGCCTCTCTCTACTAAAATACATAAATGTGAGATAAGTAAGATATAAAAGAATGTTTAGGAATATTTCTAATTTATTTTGCTTATCCCTGATTTCGTTACACTCTTTTAATAAAATATATCACACCAAAATCTTATCCAAATCAATAGATTTAAATATACCTATATTATATAAATAAAATCTTTATTAAAGTTCAGCGTTCCGCCCCAGATTCACCCGTGAATAACGCGGGCTAGATTAACTTAAACCTTTCCTCGAGGGTCGTTGTATCCATCGCTGAAAACCGTATGAAAATCCGTTCATGTTCAGAAAATCGGTAACATATAGAAAGACAATTTTAGAGACTTTGATTCATAATATCTATAGATAACATATTATAAAGTACCAAGAAACTAATTTTTATGGATGCACTCCACAGATATTGAAGGTAAATGTATGAGGAGACTATATAGAGCTAACAGAACACGGATTATAGAACCAAACAGATATTACACAAAGTATTTGTATATTTAGTATTTTTATTTGTCTGCTGGCCTCAAGTAAAACGACTAGATCAAATTCGATACGGTTTTCATTTAAAATCTGAGGCCTTTTTTATCTTAATTATTCCCACATTTAATATATTTAAATATTGAACGTTGGCCGTTTCAGGCGCGTATGTAACAATTCATAGAAAATAACCCGGTTTCCGGCAGTCCATTAATTTGAAGATGACTTAGTTTAAAATAATATTCTCATGATTACCAAATATACACAAAAAATTATAAGTATACGTAAAGAAGAGGTAGCCAGGCCGGGATGGATACGAGTACACTGAAGGAGGCCTATATCCAGCAGTGGATTGATAAGGACTGCTAATGATGATGGTGATACATCAAGACCTACTAGAGGTGTTCGACCGTGAACGCTATGACACCAAATTTATCAGATATTGCTAGTATCTGATAAATTTCATCCAGCTTCCGCTCATGAATAACAGAGGCCGCATAGTGTAAACCTTGACATATTATACACTAATGACTTCCTTGGTGATCTATCTCTCTATGTGTGAATCGCACGGAAATCTGTTCTGTAGTTTTTGCGTGACATACAATATTACATATGTAATTTGCATAACATTAGTATCTTCATATATTATAGGATGGCGAACGAACAGCAAGTGCATTTTGATAGCTACCGACGTGAATAAACATCCGCACAATAGTTACGCAAATGCGTTGTCCTCTTTCACTACTCCACCTGCACAACTATTCACAAGTTGCACGAAACGCGAGAGCGAAGTTATCACTTTACGTCAGTATCCGTGAGCGAGTGGTACCTCTGATCGCGCTGGGCCAATTCCACTGGAATAAATCATGGCACTACCTCATACTATAAATAGTAGGACGTTGGTCATCATTCCTTCCCATGTGTACTTCAGAGTGTTTCACATGTCAGCCATATTGATTTACGACTATTACAACCAGTAGAAATTATTATGTAGCATAAAATGTATGTTTATTGTGTTTGTTTGTGTTCCTAATTAAAATTCTTTAAATTAATTATGAATTTTAGTTTGCACACTCTTTTCTGAAGAACCATTGTTATAGTTAGTTATTTAGATTTTAATTAGGTATATTACATAGTGACTGGCAGAGTTGTGTTCGGCATACACATTCCGTACAACAATTGTGTGTTGCAGATTAACATTGTGAACATCATGATGCCGGCTGGCGAAGTTGGTAACGTGGCTTTTAGTCCGCGTGTTACGCCAGAGGTCGCGGGTTCGAATCCCGCCCAGGTCATATGTTTATATAAGCATTCCCATGATGAAAATCTTACACATGAAATTTCTTGTATTAAGTATTAAGTAAATCTTCTGTATTATTTGGCTTATGTAAGGAGACCAGTTCCCCCTCCTCCTTGATGAGGGGTTTGACTCGCGTTCCGTTCGCCACTGTATGTAAGCGAAGATACACCATCCCTTACAGTACACTTAGTCTCAAAGTAACACCAACGAGAACGCTAATTATATGAAGGAATACGCATAATTATGCATACGTTGCGCACACGATTCCAATGGGCTACTTTGCCGCTTTGAATTTAAGGCTGAATTTAATAGCTGGAATGCAACATGATACTACCTCTTTTTATAGAATAGGGGGTAAAAGAGAATCGGAGCCTTTTTACGACTACACCCATACGAGACACCCATGAACATCCACATAATCACTATGTCCATGCGTTGGCCTCCCTCCCCCACCTCCATCACTAAGCCACTTGCTACTCACAAACCGTTGCGCCAAGCGAGGTAAGTGATTACCCACGCCCATAGACATCCGCGACACCAGAGGTCTCGCAAATGCGTTGCCGGCATTTTAGAGATTGGTTGGGTTCGAAAACTTTTCTGGAAGATCCCTAAGTTGTATCGGTTCAAATAATTAGTAATTAGAACAAATTTAAAACCGTGGGGTATAGTAGTCCTTCCATTAAATTACCATGATAGAGCAGAGGGAGATATATTTTTAAAACATACAAAAAATATTAAAAAAAAAAAAATTATAAGGAAGGTAAATGGATAACTATTTTTGATAGGTTGGTCAAAAGGAAGCAAAGTAATTATTTTTAAGTTCTTCGTCAGTCTATCTGCATGTTTGTATTAGCTGCCACTCAAACGACTGAGGCTTGATACAATCTTCAAAGTAATGAATATATGAGTAAGAAACAGTTTTTTTTTTACTCGCTTACAAGCTGTGACTTATATTTTGATATTTCCAGTACTCAAATTCGAGAGTAAGTGGCTTACAAGTCAATACTAAAAATAAAACTTTTAATACAAAAACAAAAATCCCAACTGCCTCGAATATATTGTAACTGGCGATCCGGGCCGGCTTTGCCGGTGTATAACAGGGCTGTCAGAACACGCCTGAACAAATCATACAATACTATAAGTGTGAAAGTTTGTAAATATGAATGGATGTTTGTTACTCTTTCACGTAAAATGCAGATGAATCCGCGGGCAACAGCTAGTTATACAAGAAAACCTTCGTGAGGAATCGCACTATTTATTGTTGAAAGCAACAAGAGAATCCTTATAGTAGATTTTGAGGGAATCGGTCTCATACAGACATACAGGTTTTCGTTTTATGATGAGTACAGTTGTACCCTGCGTCGCTATTGTTATCAAGACAAATCTAATGACACCTTGTCATTATAATACATTAGATTTCAGGCTGTAGCGGGAACAGAAATCTCATAATACGTACGTCCGAAAAACATTACCCTCCTTCTAATGCAGTCGGATGAAAACTATATTTCAACAATCAGTTGTAGGTAGACCATTTCTGAGTGGAATAAAAAATGACATCAATACTTTAATCAACTGCAGGTCGTTGATAAAAGGAAATAAGACTGGCGACATCTTCATTTGTATAAACGTCTCCACAGCATCTGTGTTCCACATATGTAGAGCGGCTATTGTTGTGTTGTCTATGCCTCGCTTTGTACGTTACGTGTGGGTTGCCGCGTCCGCTAGGAAGGGGAAGTCCCATTGTCGTGCGGCATGAAGCTTGTGACATCAGATAATATTGTTGGCGCCGCATTTATGTGGGATCCCAGCCATAGAGGCTGGGAAACAATACTTATATATCTCCCTCGATATAGGTTTTTTTTATTATAACTGTATGCAAATTTTATTATATTCATGGAATTTTTGTTATCATAGCAATAATACACATTGCGTGAGAATTTAGTGGTTTTTGTTTTATATATTATATAACCAAATGAAAAGTAAGTGGAAATACTTGACTTTTAATGGGATATTACTACTCTTTGGGCCCAATATATCATATTAAAAATGGTCAATCAAAACTTTATAATCTAGAACAACTAAAATTGTCAATCAGATATTTAAGTTGACAACCCTGTACAATCAAGTTGGTTTACAGAAATAATTTCACAGAGTCCTAAGTGTTGTGAAATAGCTACGAGATGCTACGCGCTCTCTACAAATCTACGGCTTAATTTGATATGCGGCATTTCAAACATTAAGTGACCCGACATATTTTATTGTATTTTTTTTTTGTATTTCTCAAATTATTTGATAGCAATTTACCTACATTCAACGAATATACAGAAACTTTATGGAATATAGATTTGAAAATAAATAAAAAATCTGTAAATTTGAAGTATTCCGGAAACATCGTCACATTCCCACGTCGCCTATACCGCAGAGCTTGAAGACAAAAGTCTTCGACCAATGCGTTTTCCCCGTGATGACCTACGTGGCCGAAACATGGCCTCTTAACATAGGAATGGTCCGCAAGTTTGCGGTAACTCAAGGGACTATTGAACGTGCTGTGTTGGGTTGTTGTTGTTGTTGTTATGTTGTTGCACTGTCCGACAGAATTCCTAACGAAGTCATAAGACAGAGAACTAAAGTATCCAAAATCACACGGCGAATAGCCTCGTTGAAGTGAATGGGCTGGTCACACACTCGGAAGAACAGATGGCAGATGGGCCAGTGAGGTTCTGGAGTGCAGGCAGCGTTTAGAAAAACGAAGTGTTGGTCGACCGTTTACCAGGTGGGAAGACGATCTCCGTGCAGTAGCCGGTCCGGGTTGGATGCGAGTAGCAGGAGATCGGTCGTCTTGGCGTTCATTGAGAGAGACCTAAGTCCAGCAGTGGACCGATAAGGGCTGATAATGATGATGATGATGAAATTAGAATAAATATTAGGTACTGGCGTAAATATGTGATGTTGATGATCTAAATTATAAAGAAAGTCCGAGTGACTAATGAAACCGTTAAATTATTTTTTTACTAAAGAAATATTTGACTTCATATGTGCTGTTTATTAAAAATACTATTGTACAATATGAAAGCAAGGTGTAACAAATGATAATAAGTTAAGTTAGGACGCAAGAGATGCGAGTATTATATTTGACATGACCAAACACATAATTGATGTCAATTATTATTTTACATAATATAGGAGGACAAACTAGTAGTCGGAGGCTTTTAATGACCACCGACAGCCATAGAATCCGCATAATCATTATACACATGCGTTGCCATTCCTCCTGCCCTCTAGTAGACCACCGGCTACTTACAAATAGCACGAAACGCGACAGCATAGCTGTCACTTTACGGCAATCTTCTGTGAGCAAGAGTTACCTCCCCAGCCGCGCCTGAACATACCAAAATGGAGACCACACGTTGACAACGTGATAGTAGTTATGATAGTACGAGGCGCTCAGTGCATGTTTAAGAACTTATACAGTCTGATTTACTTCAACCAATAGTGTGAAAATTTCTTTTCTCATGCGATTAATTAAAACCGAATCGAGATCGAAATTTACGACACATGAGGACATGGCGCAAAGGAAGAGAACTCTGCAAGTACACGAAAATCAAGGTACATTGCAGCTGAATTGGGCCGGCAAGAGCGGTGTAGATAAACAGTGGATGAGAGAAAATATCCCGTATCGGCTTGGTACAGATTTGAGCTGGGAATAGGCTGAGGGAGGGCAAGGCATCGGTAGACGGATTGTCCTGTCGCTGACAGATCCGACACAACCCACCTTTGCGGCCAAAGGCTCTCGCTGCGTCTTATAATCGGAAGCAGTATAGTATGTGTTAAGTCCACACACCCTTCCGGTCCAACCGGGCCCGGTTGTGTGGCATTTTCCGTGCGTGAAAAAGAAAGTCGTCGGTCATATGTGATTAATCGTCAATGTGCATGATATTCTTTCATGCAGAAACTGCTTAACGAATTTGGGTAAGACTCGGCATAGATATAGTTCATAATCTAGAAAAATATTAAAAATCTACTTGGTTGAAACCTCGAGGCATATAACAAACACTCCAAAACTATCCCAATTATCAACGACCTGGGTATATTGCTTGCTTACACGTGAAATTCGATTATTGAAATAAGAGTCAAAATCGATTTTAGTACATCGTCAATAAGTTCGATATTTAACTGACTATATGGACACTTACATATAAAATAGGTTGACTAAAATAAATTGGCTCATTGGAGACAGGGAGGAAAGGAGGGTAACACATAACAATTACCTCCTTTGTTCCTCTATAATATAAAAATAAAAAAAAAAACAACAATTATGCTTTAGTTCTATTGCCTTTTTTATTTAATTTATTTTCAGTTTTTTACTACCATAGTAGCAGTTTTGATGAGAGAATAATCTAGAAGATGCCAATGATAAAGAGACCAACTACAAGACACGAAAGGCGTACACTTTTAATAGATTATGTATCTGTTAAAAAGTAAACAATCAAAATTTCTTTACCTACTCTGGAAAGAGTTATGCGAGTTCGAACATAATAAAAATATACGGATACGAGCCGAATTCCATACCTACTCCGTTTTCTCGCAGATTCGTTGTTAGAGTGATAAAAAATATGGCATAACCTGCATAGTAGGACCTTATATATCAATTATTATTTAAACGCTCTACGTAGTACTTCAATTACTGAAACTCCTCAAATCTCAAAACATGTGAAAATAAAAGCGTAGCGACTATTTTACCACAATTTGTTTGTCATTGTTTATTAAATATTTTTTTTATTCTTTTAGCCAAATTCGTAATAAATTTTTAAAGTTATCATATTCATCATGTCAATTATGATTCAATCGCTGATTTCTTTACCACTATTAATTGTTTACGCAGTCTCTAAGGCTACTGTAGCTCTTGTAAGACATTAAAAAGTATACGAACAATACATATTAAAGAGTTGACATTAATGCAAAAATATAATGAACATTATCTAAAAAGATTGGTAAGAAATGATTACAATAGTTAAAGGTTTCGTTTTTCTCTGAAGTCAGCAATCAATACTATTCTACTACGCACTAACGCAGGATCTTCGCGGGTCGGCATCTGCTGTAGGCTTATTATTGCGCTTGATAAAACTAACACGAGAAAGAATAATAACATTTTTACTAACACGAGAAAAAATAACATTCTACAGAGTTGAAATACCTTTTCAATATAGAAGCAACATAATCAATACAATTTAAGAAGTACCTATATCTCTTACTTCAAGATGATTTGTGCTTCTAAACCTTATTTTCTTCGGCTTTAAATCTGAAATTAGTTTATCGTTTGGTTCAATTCTGTTATGAAATACTTATAAGTATATTATAATTTACCTGTCTAAAGTTATTTTAATACGAGTAATAGTTTCTTGTCTGCGTTCATGATGATCAATTTTCAAGCACACGTATACGTGGTTCAATTTTGTGAATAAAATGACAATAGGTAATGATTAATGGCACATAATATTTTTTGCCACGTAGGGAAACGTTGGACATGATACTAAATTTTACTTTACGCAATACTTCTCAAAGTGAAAACAGCTTGAATAACAGTATTATGTTAACTGCGTAAGTTATTTACCAAAAAAATGAGTGTGTATATATATATCCTTTTTGCTTTTATATTGATTAAAAATACACAATAACCTGCATAGTAGGCAGGATTCAATTACTGGAATATCTCAAATCTCAAAACAAGAGTAAATAAGAGCGTAGTGACTGTTTTTCCATAGTGTGCTCTGCTGTCTGGGTCATGGCATATTTGGCCAATGAACTTTTTCAAGTTAATCACGTACCTTTTTCGTTTGTTAAATCCGAGCTAAGAAACTTGTAAAATGATTTATTTATCTAATTCATATCACTACATTCAGCTGTGAGGGGGATGCGGCGCCCCGCCCCGCTCTAGGAAAAAACCTTACACAAAACAGATCGATCAATATTATGTATGTTCACTTGTTTGCCGGCACGTTTTCAGCTGGTACAGGAACTTTAGTTACCCCACACCGTTTACTAGAATCTATACAAACGAAGAAAACAAAATCGATTTTCGGGGTACATTACAAAATTTCTGATTAAATACCGAGTGCACATTTGGCGGAATAGGTTATCGACTACGTCAACTTAAATTATGGTTAATGCATATGGATGTGGCGATCGGACGGGGGTAAGTGTGATTGATATTCGTTAAAATGTGTGAGAGGTGAGCCTAGGGGTGGCTAGGCACGCCCGGGTGGGTTGCATAACGCTGGTCGTGCTGAGCGCGCGTTGGATATCGACGCGCTCGGGGCGCATGCGCGACGCGTACCTTCGCAGCCGTATCCTTGCCCGATGAGCCCCCACAGCAGGTCGGAGCAGTGGTGGCAGTAGGTGGGCTTGTGGAAAGTCTTCTTGGCGAAGGAGTGGGTGCGTTGGGGCGCGGGCGCGGCCTGCGCCATGGCGGGCGCGCGGGCCGGGCCGGGCTGGCGCGCTACTCATGCCGCGGCGCCCAGGGGCGCGCCGCGCTCTCCGAGCGGCTGTCGCGACCCACCATCGCGGCGCGTCTGCCGCCCGCGCCCGTCCC
>JAFELO010001483.1:73100-88622 GCA_017140195.1 Eumaeus atala
CACGCGCGAGTCCCCTCCCCCCGCGCCTCAGTTCCCCTATCACACCACCGCCCGCGCCCTGCTCCCCGCGCGCTCGCACACGCGCCTTGTCCGCCGTGCGCGCACAGCCATCGATTTCCCTATCTCCTCTGACATGCCAAATCAAATGAACAAATGTATGATCCGATTAGAAAACAAACGCGAATGCAGGAGCGGATGTGCTCAGCGCTCTCCCACCCACTGGACTCCACGATGTTCTTTCAGCTCTATATAGGCTGCGTAAAGCGTAGAAGCCTGATACACCCTGAACAATTCATATAAGACGATGCGATCTTTTTTCTTTTACATACATCTATGTTCCTTTTTTTATTTTGGCTCACAATGTATTCTTAATACAAGACACTGATTTAAATTTAGTAAATAATCATAATTTTAAAGAGTTTTTATATATTTTTTTCTTTTGTATATCAGTAGGTATAGGAGGCTGAGGTGCTCTGGGCAGCAGTAGGTAGTTGATGGGTTTTCACTTTCCCGATGGTCAGACTTAGCTTTTCCTAACAAGTGTCTAAAAAATTATAAGCCCTAACTTACAATTTTTTTTATAACATTTCATTTTTCACTATATTTCGTTATATCTTTTTGATGTAGTCTAAGGAAACTATTATTATCTAGAGTAAGTAGGTGAGTAATTGATATTTTTTTCTATGGTTGGTCCATCACAAACCACCTGGAACACCTAAGTACCTGTTTTATACAGGTGTGAAATTTTGTATAATTTAACTTGAACGTTTCATAGAAATATACCTAATTTCTATGAAACGTTTTTTACTGATTAAAAGAGCTCTTTATTTATTACTGTTTATTGAATACTAACAAAGTTCCGCGGTAAACTCTGGATATATTTTTATTCTACAAAATAAAATATAAAGAAACGAGAAATCGTAGCCTTTTTACAACTACCGAAGCACATAAAAATCCGCATATTTATTAGTCAATGCGTTGTCCAGCGCCGCGGCTGCCAGCGTGTAGCGTTGTTCTGACAGTAAAAGTTGAAAGTTCGGTTGGAAACTTCAATTTGTTCTGTATACCCCACGAATTGGAGCTTTCCTTAAGGCTGGCATGCCGCTGACACACGAGGAAGCCAGTAGTATTCGTCGAAATTCGGGGGCGTTTTAATAGAGGCCTTACGACTAGACTGTCACGCCCACTGGTGGCTGAAACGTGCAGTTTTCGCGTTGTAATATTAATAAGTAATGATAGCCTATCAACGAATTGCGTGTTACCTATTAACTAGGCGACACGCAATTCTCTATCATTGTCACTCTTTTTTTGAGGGGATCGGAGGCTTTTGACTACCGAGGTCCATAAACATCCACATAATTGTCAAGAACGTTGCCCTCATCTCCAATGGGCCACCGCATAATCTCGAACCATCGACGTTAATGTCTCGAACATACCGAAATGCAACTTCATTTTATGGTGGTATCATATGTAAGCCCATTGGATGGGAGATGGAAACAAGGGCAACGCATCTGCATTGCAACAATGCGAACGCCTATGCTGGTCAAAGGGCTTTGAATTCTCGTTTGCCCCCCAATAAAAAACTATCCTGGTCGATTCTAATGCCATGCAGCTGTGCATTACCTATTTTAAAGTTACTTTCATTCTCTCATTTCCATTTGTTTAATGTATAAATTGAAGACTAGGGGCTATTATAGTGCTGGCTCTATGTTTCGTGCACGGTTCCATAGCAGTTAAAAATATCCATGAATAGGTCAAATATACGTATGAAACAGCGGTCACTGTGAGTTTTTTAACGAATCAATTCTCACAAGTATTTAGAGAAGAAACGGTATAATTACGTCAGGTACGGTTTATGTTATCTCAACCTTGTCCTCAACCGACTTCAAAATATTTTTTCGTAGATTTATAATTAGGTTACGTTTTCACTAGGAGCCTGCCCCCGCTTCGCACGGGTCTTTCAAACATATTTACTTTTAATAACACTCCTGTGTACACAGTTACTACGTATATGTACATTTACACCCTCCCTAATAATTTCCGCAGCGTACGCGATATAAGAATATTTTTATTTTATTTTTTGGTGTTACGTTGTCAAAGTTTTCATACGGATAGAGAACCGCATACGAAAAACGATTTGGAAATAATCTATCGCCTTTGTGCATCAGGGATAATAGATTATTCCAATTTTATGAACTGGAAGAAGCCCATTCAATGCTAATCACCAAATAAACAAATCTTTCAACTTCATATTGTCTTCAACTGCTTAGGTGAAATCAGATACCCCACCAGGGTTCAAGCCTTGTCGTGGCGTTGGGGCTCAGTAACCTGAGGTGAATCGGGAACACCCTAGGCGAAGTCCATTAAACTGCTGCTCAAAGAGCAAAAGCAGGCGGCGCCTTTGGACGGGAACCTCATCCTATTACGCTGTCCCTAAGTTAGAGGAGTTGTCCTCTGGTGTACGACATCCCCATATATGGAATCTACAGAAAAAGAATAACTACAACATCTACAACTTAATTATTTTGTGGCATGGGCATTCCAGGCAAATAAAAATATAATGAAACCCGGTACATCTCTTCCTATCTGCGGGAAAAGAAGGAGATCTGCGCCATTTTCGTCGCCCTAAACAAGAAGACGCAAATTTCTTCGCTAGTCCAATGAACTGTAGGGGCGAATGCAATAATGTCGCCAACCGTAAACATTTTTCTAGTCCCTTCTATGTTAAATAAACATTTCGTATTTAATTACATTATCGTCAAAATAAAATAAGAGCGTCAATTATTTCACCGCATCGGTTTAGTGAGATGAAGGTAACAAAAATTGTAACGTTTAGAAATAACATTGGTGCCAGATAGAACCAAGCAATATAATAGGTACTCCACAGACTATATAGTAATACTACGAGTTATTATAATTATAGGGTTTTATACGAGCTTCAGATATACTGTCTTCTTGGTAGAACTCGATATTAGCGTTCGATGTCTGTGCTTCGTGTATTGTATACTTGATATAACTCTATATAGAGCGTTTGATGCTTGTGCCTCATGTATTATCTACACGATAGAACTCTAGTTATAGCTTGTTAGTCTACTGGATATAACTCTATATAGAACGTGCAATGTGCATTGTGTTTAATATCTACTCTATATAAATCTATGTAGAACGATCGACAATTGTGCATCGTGTAGAATCTACTCCGATAGAACTTATATAAAGACTACTCGAGAGAACACGATACAGATCGTTCTATGTTATGCGCCGTGTATAAAGTCTACTCGATAGAACTCTACATATAGTAGTAGATGCTTATGCGTCGTGTAAAATCTCCTCGATATAACTTTACATCTATGTAGAGTTCAAGCGTTCGATGCTTCTTCATCGTGTGTGTACAGTCCCGAGTTTACAGGACTTTCAACATTGTGTACATACCGTAGGCAATTTTTTTTTTGGTATTGAGGGTAGTAAAATGGCTCCAGTTTCTTATTTACTTAATTAAAACAAATAAAATGTATTGTATATTACATAAAAATATTATCGCTCTGCGCTTCTACACACAAACAATAAGTGTGCCAAATTTCATACTCCGGTGCGTATTTATCTTAGAAAGTGGCCAAAATTTTTGCTTCACGTATTAATACACTATCAGGCTAGGTTAGACTTTTACAGAAACTTGATATACCATGCAAGCGTTGCACTTCTCTTCAACTCTCTGAAGTTTTATCTATACTTTTTTTTTTTGTTGACGCAGGGAAACGCATTTACCTGGGTGGGGTCCAGTGGTGTGTGGGGCTCGCGGCAAATGATAGTGTCGAATACCCACAAAAATCACCGCGAGTGCTATCAGTGCCGCCCTTGGTGAGGTGCCCCGGAACAACAAATCATCAGAGCATCTCGCCGGCTAGTCAGCCCCCCTAAGGGATCTACTCCACCTCCACAGATGGGGTTGCCCCGCACTACAAAACAACCCCACCGACTTTGGGACAGTGCAATGGGGTGAGGTTCCCATACTCGCCCCTTGCCCTGTGCGCAGAAGCGCTTCCTCCTGTTGCTTTTAGATCACCTCATCTTAAAAGAGGGCTACCGAAAGCGATTCCTCCTCCTGATCTTTAAGCCCCCTCTTCTCATAAGAGTGGTGCAAATTCCCCCTCGGTTCAATTGGCTTCGCCTGGGTTCACCCCAAGCTACTAAGCCCCACCGCCACGACAAGGCTTGAACCATTTCGGGCGGTTTGTGAGTAGCCGGTGGACCATAGGATGTGAGGAGGAAAGGTGGGCAACGTATCGGCGTAGTAATTATTAATTATATCGACGTTTTTGGGCGTCGGTTTTTAATTATCGTTTCCGTCTGCTCTTTGGTCCCCACATGATATATACTTTGAAAAACTTAGATTTACTGGTGGCTCGGTTAAATTATTAACGTACTCGTCTTACTAGGTATCCAGCGCTGCTCGGCCGTCTTAGTATACCACGATTTAGATTTTTTGAGACAAAATGACTTTAAAGCAATCGATTCTACTGCTAATTCTAAACTAAATAGTCTCAGCTTTCGTATCAAGTAGAAGATACCTTGTATACACTTTAAATAGTGCAAAAAGAGAACGACATTAAGCCCATGTTATAGGGGTCTCAGAAGCCTTTGAACTTTTCCGTATATGAATGCTACGTCCAGAATTAGTACGCAAGTATAAACAGTACTGTACGAGTATCTGAACGTACTTAAGCGAGGGTGTCACGGAGGTAATCGCTCGGAAACCCACACGGCTGGTCGCGCCACGGCTGGCTCGCTCCACGGCGACTTGCTCCATGGCTGGCCCGCTACACAGCTATTAATACCCACCCTACAAGCCACCATACCGCTTGAACGGATCGCTTATCTAAGTGTTACCCTAATTCTGACACAAACGATACTCTTTACTGTACAAAATATTTTATTTACTGTCTTTAGAAAGCAAGCATTAAGGGGCTGTTAATGAGAGTGAGAGACTCAATCAGGAGCTTAAATGTTATCCCGCAGATCCCTCATTTTTCTTCTTTCTTTTCTCTCCTCTGTCCGCTAGTATTTCTGATTACGGCTTTCCTCTTATCTCCGTTGGTACGTAGGGAAAGAAGTTGATAAAAGGAATCCATCTGGGTCGAAATTATCAGCATTTAAATAGATAAAAGCCTTCCTTTATAAGCGCAAAGGTATAGAACAATCGTAACGTGGACCAGCTACTGATTAGTGTAACGTAATAACATTTAACGATACGAAGTATAGGTCTTACCAAACGTTGAACTGCACAACCCTGTTCCTTATGAGTATCTATGTCGTATTCTATAGCCACTGTGCCTAGCTAATTCTTCTCCCACGGGAGGGAAGGAAGAAAGGGCAACGGATTACCATTCCTTTTTGGACCAATGCATTCCGCACTGACGCATGCCGTTCATTGCTAAGTCGGACACGCAACACCTTAAATGACACTGAAGACTCGCTAAAAGCTTTTTGCATTAACATACAAGGAAAGTAATTGTAGGTACTTACATAAATACTTATATATAAATTTGGTGCTTAATTTATCAAACAGCAATTAGTGCATAAAAGTTAACTAATCTTGATAAAAGTGAAGGATAAATGGTAAATAAATCAATCGTGTGAATGAGTCTCTTCAGGTCATAATATGATATTTATAACTGTTATCAAAAAAAAGTGCGCGTCAATTCTAAAATGAACGGCATTTAGTCACGATAGAAACTCCATAGGTGCGACTGTTTCTGAGCGTATCCGTTATTTGGTAAAAAACTTTACAGATAGTCAATGTCAAAAGTCAAAACTCAAAAGCAAAAAGTATGATCGAAGAAACAAGGCAAAAAACTTTTTTAGGATTTGATTTTAGTACTCAGAGAGTAAGTTTCCATTGTTTCAGTTTTTTTTATAAATTAATTAACTATAATAAGGTGGAAATCGATAATTAAAGACTTATGTTTAATTCAAAGTTGCCGGTTCCCTTGCTACTTATTTCAGATTATTATTATTTTTATACTTTGCTTTAAACTAAAACTTTCTGTTTTTAATTAAAGATTAAAGGTACTAGTTTTCTAATGTGACAATTTTTAGATGAACAAAGCTGTGAACGTGGCAAAAATTATTCGCGATAACATTGCTCATTCTGGCTCTTGTTTAATATTGAAAATATTTTACCAAATATAAAAATTTTGTTACTTTGTGAATGTAATATTATTGAAAGCGCGAGGCGTGATTGTATTATTATCAAATACAAAACTCCGGCAAGGTTGTAAATTTATTAAATTATTGAAATTAATAATTGTGATCTACTTATTTTAGTTGAAGGCTCTGGTCATTGGCGAGGACTATTTAATACAACATGAGGCTGATGTGGATTTTGATGTGGACCTACCAGAGTTCAGGTAAAAACTGCTTAAAGAATGTTCTTGTCCCTATTTTGAAAAAAAAAAATCTCCACAATGTAGTATTGACTTCAGCAGTTTAGAATGTGGTTTGTTTATCAGACAAACAAACTAGCAAGGTATATTCACTCAGAATATTAAAGCTTTACAGCCTACAATAGTGGGCAAGGAGGAATTGTTATGTTAATAATATTTTGTATTGAAATAAGCTGTCAGCTTATAATCAATAAGAAACTTGTTCAACTTGAAATATAAGCTACATTTCATTTCAATTTACAACAGCCACAGCAGAGCATAGCTGAATAAGCTAGTGTAAGTAATATAAAATATAATATGTTTATCATATTATATCCTAATTTGTAATTATGAACATTATTGTTTTATATTTAAACAATATGATTTTAATAATTTCCAGAACATCTGGTGGAGTGATGCGAGGAGAGAGCAGGGGTGAGGTGACCGCACCTCCTTTACTATGGGTCAAAGCCTTGGATATGGTGTTGGACAAATTGGTTGTGGCCGGTGTGGACTTCACAACAGTTGAGGCATTGTCGGGTGCTGGACAGGTAGGATGTCCATAAAACATTTTTTTATTATTTTGGAAAGGCTAAAATGCGGAATAACTGGACCAGTGTCATTAATAAAATGTAATAAAAATTTCACCGGCACAATCTCAAGTTTACAAAATATTCTACCACACATTTAAAGCACAATTTTTTCCCACACTACTTCTTTATGGAATCAGCTACCCCCTTCAGTGTTATTCCTGCACTGATACAACTTAGGGGTCATCAAGAAAAGAGCCTATTTTTCTCTAAAAGGCTGGCAATACATCTGCGAGTCCTTTGGCATTGTGGATGCCTTCGGGCATTGGTGATAAATTTCAAGGGGCCCAACTGCTTGTTTGCCTCCTATGCTATAAAAAAACCCACTCAAGGTAATTACCAAACTTTTTTGTATTTCATTGGACTATCTGGATAACTCAAATATGTGTGAAACATGACAGTACATCCATTATTGTTTCGTTAGAATATATCTGTTTTGATAATAGTGATTAATGTAAGAAATATAAGAAACAATAAAAGTAGTATAAGAAGAGGTGCACAAGTTTCAACAAGGGATATGGGATCTATCTCAGAGTGATACCTAGAAAAATCCACCCATTCTACTTTAACAGGCATAAACACATATCGTTGACCATTTCTCTGAAATATTCATATCAATTTCTCTATGAAAAAAGTAATAATTTTAGTAATTTGAAGTAGTATGTGATAAATAATGTAAGTGTAGTGAACATTTACTTTTAGCAACATGGATCTGTTTGGTGGGCCAAAGGTGCAGGCAGTAAACTAGCAAATCTCTCCTGTGATGATTTTTTGCATACGCAACTGGCTACAGCATTTCTAACTAACTCTCCTGTTTGGATGGACTCAAGTACCTCAGCCGAGTGTCGCTCCTTAGAGGCAGCCATGGGGGGGCCACAGGTATGTGTAATGAATGAATAACCGAAAACCAACAATAAATTTCAAAAGTTTTGTTCCAGTATAAAAATAATTATTCGTTGATTTTAATTGTGTAATAATTATTTTAGAAATTAGCTGAGATTACTGGATCTACGGCTTATGAACGGTTTACTGGTCCACAAATAAAGAAGATATTTAACACTAAGCCTAGGGTGTACCAGGCAGCAGAGAGAATATCCCTCGTTTCTTCATTCGCCTGCTCCCTTTTCCTCGGAAGAATTGCACCCATAGACTACTCTGATGGTTCAGGAATGAACCTATTAGACATACGTAGGAAGAAATGGTGTGAAGATGCTTTAAAGGTAAGAGTAATATAGATAGTTTCCTAATATAATAAATTTCCTACTACGTGTTTCCTGTCAGAATCATATCCGTTCTTAAGGAGTAAACTTCAATCACACGTCAGAGCTGATACACTATTTTTCACTCTACAGTAAGATATAAAAAGCATGCTTGGACCGTGAAGTCTTACAAAAGTATAATTATGTGATTATTGCTGAGGCATGTTTGTTTACTTAACTATGTGTTCTATGTTATAGACTTGTGGTGATGAGAACTTAGCTGAGAAGCTCGGAGAACCTGTACCCACTTATACTTTATTGGGAAACATATCTGCATACTATGTGCAGAGGTATGGGTTCAAATCAGATTGTAAAGTGATAGCATTTACTGGCGACAACTGTTCAGCCCTTGCAGGTAATTATATAACTTTTTTGGCGCTCTGTTAGTTGACTTACATTTCGGGCACATTCCAATCCCGGACAATGTAATGTATGCTCAAAATAATCTGAAAAAAAATTAATAATAGTTTCCAGACCTGGGGATCGAACCCAGGACCCCACGCAGCTAACGTTCTTAACAGGCGACACCCGCACCGTTACACCACAGAGGCGATATATAAAAAAATAGACGTTTAAGATCACCTGGTGATGCAAGAAAAGCACTTAATTTATATATATAAATTTATATATGCACTTAATTATTATATATATTATATTTTTAGGAAGAGGTAGTGCCATGCTGCATGCATAGGAGGTAGTGCCATTCATAGTGCATGATACTACATCCTCCTATGCAACGGAATTGGGCCGGCACGACCAGGGATGTACCTCTCGCTCATATAATATCGCCGTAAAGTGACACCTTCAGGGTCGTGATTCGTGTGGTTTGTGAATAGTCGTTGTCCCATTGGATGGGCGAAGAGGGCAACGCATCAACATAGTCATTATGTGGATGTTCATGGGCGTCGGTAGACGTAAAAAGGCTCCGAATTGCTCGTTTGCACACCTATTCTATAAAAAACAAAGAAAAATATCGGATATAGCCCTTTTAATATAGATATATTAATAATTAACGCAAGTGGTTCACCTGCGTAAAATCTTTCCCAGAAAACCATCCTAATTTGTTTAAAATGTATAATGTTATTCCAGGTTGTGTTCTATATGCATGCCTAACTTCTTTCCAATCCCTTCACTAGTTCTTGCGTGAAAGAGTACCAAATGTACATACACATTTTTCACTTGTCAACATCAACACACCTCCACCTGATTTCCGTAAAGGCTAAGCAGAGAATATCAGAAAATGTTGGCATTTCTCAGTGAACCTCAAAAACTAATGTATAGTGTAGTGTCAAGCAGCGCCAGACACAGGGAGGTGCTTACGGTGGTTGTAGCCCCGTGTCACATATGTTATGAACATTTTTCAAAATAATTACAATAAAACTACTTTTACGGATTTTATCGCGGTTTATTAAATTATTTATGTAGCCCGACGTTTCAGAAGCTTTACAGCAACCATGGTCACGGGTGGACTGAGATGACAGATGTCCTGATGTACCAAGTTTTTAAAAGTACCCGAAGAATTATAATTTTAGTTGTTCCGATTAACGCAAATAGTACTTATTATATCTTGCGGTCTTGCTGATTATGTTCACCGCTGGATCCCAAGCTGAGGGAAGAACCCAGCCATCTTCTCTATTGAAATTTGGATGTTTAATTTCAATAGCCTCACGGATCATCCTTGGAAGGAATCGGCGTTCCGTAGTGAGGATTTTGCGGTTTATCATATCATATCTTAAGGTATATAAAAACTCGCGTTAAAGAACATATAGCCGATATGAAACACCGACGTGTTACAAAATCTGCTGTCTGGGAGCATGCTGAAGTTGGCCCCTGCCATTACATTAGATTTGATAAACCAGTCCACCCGTGACCATGGTTACTGTAAAGCTTCTGAAACGTCGGGCTACATAAATAATTTAATAAACCGCGATAAGATCCGTAAAAGTAGTTTTATTGTAATGTTTAACATTCGCGTAAACTTAAGACATCAATATTTTCAAAATAAATTATTGAATGAATAGGGGCACCTCTAAACTTAAGCCCGCAGAAATTAATCAGGCGCTGGCCAAGAGGTTCTGCAATGTTTGGTAATGATGGATCAGCTCTTTTTCTTTTTTTTTTTCTAAGTCATATTTTATTTACGAAATAATAACATACATCTAAGTAATATCTGACGTACAATTTATATTGGCATATGAGCTAACAAGATTACAAGAACTTCTTTAGTAAATATATCTTTTGTTATCTTATCTTATTGTGACGTAATGACGTCACCCGTGTAGCCCCACTAGCAGTTATAAAGTAATTTGTGTCAAATCTTAAGAGGGATCACGGAGATAAGATTTGTTGGTGTTGATAACAACACTTAGCGTATTTACGCACCGAATCTTAAATTTATGGTTGAAAGTTATGAAATACTAGCTACTAGTGAAGCGTCGGGTTGATCGCCGAGTCATGGTATATAGCCTATAGCATTCTTCGATAAATGGACTATTCATCACAAACATGTTTTATCCCATGATTATCGCGTTCAAAAAACGTACTAACACTTTAGCTTTATATTATTAGTATAGATTTACTTTTTTTGAAGTAAAACTTTTTTTATGCACGAATGGGATGAGTGACAGCGTTACGAAAATTAGGCCAACGGAAGTTGAGAGGGAAATGCACGTTTTATATTACCGTAGGGGCAAGAAAAATAATTCGGAGGACACACTTTGTTTCTCTCATAGCCATTTATATTTCATACAGATGAAGAAGTTTTACTTCTGTCGTATGGTCTAAAGCAAATTGTTTTATTCCATGATGAGATGATGTTACACCCGATTCGACCTAGTATGACGAGGTAAATACACTTACAAAATGGGGCATACAACCTCAGCCATTTGGTGACTACACGTCCATCTGCATGATATAATTTGCATTCTAGGTCTTTTGAGGGCGTTTCTCTCTTTCAAGCCTCCCCTAAGGTCTAACAAAGTGTCACAGACCGCACTAGCAATTGCCACTATTTTACGCCGGTATTTGTAAACGAGAGTATATACCCCGGTCTTGTCGGATTTCTGTCTGACAGAATATGAAGATTTTGTGCGATTTGTCTACATTATTTAATTTATTTAGGTACTTCTTATCGGGTCATCTATATTTTACAGGCCTAAGACTACAAGAGGGTTGGGTGGGGCTTAGTCTAGGCACTAGCGACACGCTAGTTCTAGGTCTCGGGCAGCCCAGTGCCCCGCTTGCGGCCCATGTCCTGGTGGGACCCACGAAAGCCGTCCCCTACATGGCGCTGCTGTGTTTCGCTAACGGCTCCTTGACTAGACAGAACCACCGTGACCGTCTAGCAGGGAAGAGCTGGGAGGCCTTTAATGAACTGTTGCAGGCTACTGTGAGGGGAAATATGGGATATATGGGTGAGTGAATAGAATTAACCATTGCAATGAATACTATAAAGTAGGGTATTTCCTCTCCGCTCACGTCGCACTGCCGTCTCACGGAAACACACTTGTACACTATAATATTGCCTTCTTTTGTTGACGCGGGGAAGCGCATTTACGCGCCTTCAACGGCCCTGGGTGGGGTCCAGTGGTGTGTGGGGCTCGCAGCACATTATAGTGCCGAAAACAAAAAAAAAGCAAGTGAGGTAAGAGAAGAACTACAAATCTTCAGGTCACCTCGACGGCTCGTCAGCCCCGTAAGGGACCGACGCCACCTCCACATATGGTGTTGTTCCGCACCACGGGACAACTCCACTAAGTTTGGGACAGTGCAATGGGGTGAGTTTCCCATCCTCGCCCGTTGCCCCGTGCACAATAACGCCGTCTCCTTATGCTCTTTTGTCCCCTTTTCTTACAAGCGGGTTACAAAGAGCAGCCGCCTCATCAGTGCGATTCTCTTCGTCCAAGGGCTCAGTAGCCTGGGGTGAATCGAGTCACCCCAGGCTACTGAGCCCCACCGCCACGACAAGTCTGAAGCCATGATGGGGTCTATATGTCCTGCCCAGATGGCTGGTGTATAGACATGCAAGTCGCTGAAATTCGCTTAATCTAAATAATTGAATAATATTATAGTAATTATATGAATTAGTTATTTATTTCAAATATTAGTATTGAGATTGTAGTTGCTAATATAGTTCGTAAGATATGTTCTGTATGTAATAACCAGCCCCAATGAGTCATGACAACTTGAACAAGTAATTTTATCATTATTTTTTATTAATTAGGGGCACAAGGCAATTCAGGCTAATAAAACTTTCCACCTTGTAGGAAGGTGTGAGGATTTTTTCCGCTGTTTGTCTGTTTTATTGATTAAAAATCAACTAGCAGTAGCTGTTTGGGAAACTCAATTGTGTTTCAAATCGCCACATCTAGCATTTAATGTTTTTATAGCATACAATGTGCAAATCTCGAGACAGCTATGACGGCTGTTGTCCATCTCATGTGTTCCTAGTTCATATGCAGTCAGGCCTCGGTGCTCACGGCATAAGAATAGTGGATGTCTCTCTTTACTACCAGACATTATTCTAATCTCTAGTAATACATAGTACACATAGGTCAGAAAGTATGGCCCATTGGGCGGGAGGAGGAAAGGATGGCAACGCATCTACATGACAGAAAAACAGATGTATATGGGCGTCGGCAGTCCTTGAAAGGTTTGCTCGTGCTCACCCAGCTTCCATTTTAAAACAGATATGATATGATATCCATGTATGTAACAGTGTCCTGCCTACCTGAGCTGGCGACTCCTCAACTTGGAGATATTTCTGTACAGGTATCTACTACGACACGGCTGAGATCCTGCCCCGAGCGGCCCCAGGCCGGTGGCTGCAGGACGCGCGCGGGGCTGCGGTGAGCCCGGCGCCACAGGTGGAGGCGCGGGCGCTGCTGGAGGGACAGGCACTCGCGCGGCGGGCGCACGCTGAGGACATGCACTTGAGACTCAGTATGTGAAAGTGTTCCGTTTTTACTCGGCTGGAGACGGTGTTTCTCAAGCGGTATCTATCGCACATAACAATCGAAAATTACCATATATTTTCCGAATCAATTAATTGATTTACCTAGTTGAGTTTCTGTTAGATACGTCTTGCAAACCCAATTAGTCTTAAGTAGCCGGTGATGTAGACAAATTCACGTCTCATATTTTTTCTCGTCCTACACGTTGCCAAAGATTAAGCGTTGACTAACGAGTAAACTGCAAAACATAAATATCATAAATGCAGCTCCAAATACAATTATACCCCACAATTTTAACCATATTACGTCGTATATATGTCGTGTTACGAATACATAAACGCAACTGTAACCGCGCGATGACTTTTTGACCTTTCTCTAGTTTGGCTGTTTTATATTTTTTTCGTGACTACACCTTGTATATCTGTCTACATGCACGAAAAAGAACGACACCAGAGTCGTGTTCCGAATAGGCGGAGCCTGCGAGCGGTGAGCGTTACAAGTCGTCTCTTTCACTTTATCGTCTGATACCCTCATTGGCAGAGAACCGCTATCTGTCTGTTTGTAAACAGATGGGCCACCAATTTTTTATTTGTAAAAAACATTCAATATTATAATATCAGAACACTCGGACATGGATCCATCTGGTGTGTTTTAACTCATACTTGTGGCAGTTTCCGTTCTTCCTTAATAATTACATGATATTTTTACGTAAAACATTTATGTCAATGTGCAAAAACAGGTAAGCAGTCCCGCGTGGTGGCGACGGGCGGCGCGTCTGTTAACAAGGAGTTGCTTCAGATATTCGCCGACGTGTTCCACACGCCCGTATACGTTCAGGTGCGTACTAACTGCACGCAAATATTTGCAGTCCCGCGTGGTGACAGGTACAAGTGCCGCGCAGTAGGTACCGTGATACCTACTACACGTAAAGACGGCCTGTAGTCTTCCTCGATAATTGGGTTATCAAACATTGAATTTTTCTAATGCGACCAGTAGTGCTTGAGGTTGAGACGTTCAAATAAAGAAACAAAATATTCTGCTTTATAATATTAGTATAGATTAAAAATAAATAAATATTCATGTTTGAGGAAATAAAATGTAAACTTCAGGACCAACATGCGAACGCGGCGCTCCTGGGAGCCGCCATTCGCGCTGCAGAGGTGTGGGCAGAAGCAAGCGGTGTGCAGCTGAAAGGTCTGTACAGCGACAATATCATGAACATCATCGGGGTAAAATCCGTCATAACCATTTTTTTTTTTTTTGGGATAACATGTTTAAGTTATTCCAGATTGAAATCAAAATCCAAATTTCAGGCTCTTGTCCACCCTTCACTACTGTTTTGTGGACTAAACTGCAGTCTTCTGACACGCACTTTTTTTTTTAATTACAGCCTTTGAACATATGTGTTTTCAGGATCCGAGCTGACTGTGTCTCCAGTGGCCACTCCGTATACAGACGCAGAGACCATCTACACTCCCATGCTGGACCGCTACAGGACGATGATCGAGAACATTCCCAAACTCAAGTAAACTGATTGTCACTCATCTCTATAGAACTTTATACTATTTTTCGACGTTTCGGACATGTTTCCTGTGAACATTGCCGTCGTAACATTATGGATACGTCTCCATGGTTTTATAGTGATCCAGTAAGGTTTACACTTTATACAGGGCGTATTTGAGTGGTTTTTCTTATATGGGGACGAGGGACAAGGGTTAACATACAATCTCATGGCATCATTCCATAAGCTTAGCTACTAGAAGTACGTCTAGAAGAAAGGTGTGCAATAATTTTAAGTATTTTATATACACTTCCACAACATGTACACAACGAGTAAGTCTCGAAGTTGCCCATTTGCTTTGCATTTACTGTAACTTAAGACTTGATTGTACTGCTATGCAATAACTGACAATACTCAATTATAATAATTTTGTATATTTTATTTTATAGAATAGGAAAGAGTATAATCAATCTAATTTATTATTATCATTACTAAATAATTATTCATTCTAAGTAAAGTAAACTTTTACCCGACTGCAGTATGCAAAGGATTTATTTGTATTCATTTTATATTTTTTGTTTCTGTCTCTTCGTTACATAATATCGTAATAAAGGAAAACTCAATGTGATCTGTAAAATGAACTTATTAATAATCATTGTTATAGAATATAGTATATAGTATATAACTATAATATTTATTTGTAGCTCGTTTATATATATAAGTGCCTATTTTTTTTACTTTAAATTGGCAGCATGGTTTACATTTTCTTACAGCAATAAAATATAAATAATTTTATTT
>JAFELO010001483.1:88710-121775 GCA_017140195.1 Eumaeus atala
AAATATTTTATATTTATTATCGTTCTATTTGAGGAGTCAAATGATGGTGCTTCCCACATGTTACTCAATGTTCTTTAGTTGTTCTACTTAATAAAATATCCAGTTATCTATGCAATTTTACTCGGAATCAATTTTTTTTTTTGGCACAATATATAACTATTTTAGGACCTGGTATGGTTGCACTTTGTGTTTTAAGGCTGGGAATACCCTTTCGAATTTGAGATGGATTGTCATACAATGGTATATTCCAGCTATCGCAGCAATTTCAACAGGAAATACACGTCTGATACGACATCCGCCCCAATAGGAAACTAAATTGCTAAAATATAAATAGCCTTTTAGTTCTAGCTTATTCTGATAGTATTGTCTGATTATATATAACTGTAGGGTTATATATAGTCAGACAATTCGATACAATATCGAACATGTGTTCCCATCCTAACAGTCTCTATGAGTAAGCACCTTAGCTCGTTTTGTGTGCATTTTTAACAATAACTTTGTTACTTTGATTTATAATGATGTTAATAATTTAATATTTTATTTTTACACATTCCTTGTTGATATAATTTTTAATTCATTTAAGCTATATTTATAAGTGAAAACTATACATATCATGCGAATTTATTCGTTATTTTCAATTGAATAAATAGAACTGTATTGAAATATTTGACCTCTAAATAACGTCATATCCTGAGTTAATCTAATCAGTACCCTACGTTTGGCTATTTACTTTAATATATATTTGGGAAAGTTGTTTGTGGTGTTGTGTGGTATATACTATATTTGTATTTTTTTACTTACACATAGAGGTATTATTTATAGAGAAGAAACAACACGACTTGTGAACGCAAAATTATAAAAATAAATTTAAAAAAAAACAAAGTTATAAAAACATTTTAAAATTAAAATAAATTTGATTCGCAAATTGTAAAATGTAATCAATTCCAATATTCAAATGTACTAATACAGTGATTATAATAGACAGATTCCGTGATGTTGTCACTTCTCATTAGAAGTTCTTCCATTGAAGGATAGCTTGAAGTTGGCCATGCTACAGCTAATACCTCTATGCATTTGTCAGCCTACGGTTCTCGCAAATAAACTGCATGATATTACAGTAAACTATTGTGTAACTTAATGAATAATGTTTAAAACATCCAATCCGTACATATCTAGTGCTTTTCACACATTCCTCAAGAAAGATATATTAATGCACCTATTGCTTTGTTATCATTTTTACACTTTTTAATAAAATTGTTTATACTATATGTTGTTTTTTTATTTTAAACAAATGGTAACGAGAACTCCTACTATTTAAATATCCTACAAAATTATTTTCATGTAAAATGTTGCCAAGGGGGGAGCTAAAGTTATCAAATATCAATGGAGCCAAGCTTCTTATTTAACTCGATGTAACTCTTCGATTTTTTTAGCTTCACAAAATGTGGGGAAAGATTGGCGTCTGTCCCCGTCTAGTGTTCCTAACAGAAGACTGAAAAACCTTCGCTAGACCGTCGAACTATTATATCAATTGCAACAGCAACGCTCAAAACTTCAGTACAGGTCCTTCCGAAATAAACAAATACCGCAGTACATAAACTATGTAGTTTTGTATCGGTCACAGGGTTGAAGGTAAAATCGATTATCATATTTCTACTAGGTCCTTACATATGAAATTGGCGTTTTTCGTACTGGCCACTTTAATCACGAATTTCTCCTCTTTGGTAAGGAATTCTAGATTCAAATTTGTATTGTGATTCAAATTGCTATTTTTTACTCATGCATTTGTGCTTCGGTGACCGTTTCATTTTTTTTTTTTTTTTTCTATTTGCGTCACCCATTTTACAAAATGGAAAACTTAAAATATCGCATTATTTATGAGTACAGTTCCACCGTGGCACTGTACACATAAATAATGCGTGCAGTGCTGCGGAAAAAAAACGAAGGGTGAATGATGTGTATGGCGGTCGTGTTGCAAAAGAAAGTTTGTGCTTTTAGTTCCAACGTTTTCGTTCTGGAAATTTCGACCTGCAGAACAAGCCCCGTGGACGGCCTGAGAACCCAAGTTATATATTAAGACCCGCCCGCTTCCCTATTGACGAGGCGGATCCATCGCAAACCACGTCTAAGTCAGCCGCAGGCTGCATGAAGTGATAAAATTGTTTAAATTCACTTGAAGCAAAATTGGGAATATAAAAACCTTACCAATTGACTCAAGCAAACCGGCAAACGCGCGTCGACTGCTGCGTTACATTACTAAACCGGCATAATAATGAAGGTATTTTAACCTGTGATGAAAAGTGGATTCTTTACGACAATCGGAAGCGCTCAGGGCAAGTTGGATACTGGCCAGCCAGTCAAATCATGCTCCAAGCGAAAATTAACGACAAAAAAAGCTGCTTGTAAGCGTTTGGTGGACTAGTGTCGGTATTGTATGGACAATACCGGGCACTAGTCCACCAAACTGTAATGATACAGTTTTCACAAATCTGGTCAAACTATTACGGCTGATGCCTTGCAATGGCAAACCATGATGGAAAAACTACCGCTACTGGTAAAAACCAAAACTGGTCAATCGCTCCACGCCACTGCTGCTTCACGACAGCGTTGGACCACACACTGCGCAACAGGCGGCTATCAATTTAGAAGAGCTTCAATTGGAAAGTTTAAGACTCCCTAGACATTGCTCCAACAGACTACCATTTTTTTCGAAATTTGGATAACTTCCTTGCAAGGGAAAAAATTCAACTCCGATGGGGCAGTCCAAATCGCCTTCAAAGATTTTATTAATTCCTGTCCAACTGGTTTTTTCAGTAAAAGGATCAATGAACTACCTATGAGAGGGCAAAAGTGCATAGAAAACAATGGTTCATACTTTAATTAAATACTCGATTATTAAAAAATATTCGACTTTTTGTTCCTCCCATACAAAACGTCAATTTTATATGTAAGTACCTAATGTTATCTGTTTCATTTTGTTAGTGGGGCGTCGGTAGTCACTACGGAAGGACGTCTTTCTAAGAACAAAAAAAAAACAAGTAACTGAACCTTCGCCTCCGTAAATTTCCTGCGGAGTTTAACGTAAATTTATTTGCAACACATACGCCGCACAAACCTGTCATATATTAACCACTTCTCCACGTTCAACCTCCGCCTCTGCTAACTCTAATCACAACCCTTGTGTGCTTAAAGAAAACTACATCTCACATTACATAATATTTATTACTGAACTCTTCTATTATATTGACCTGAAGTTGTGAACATAAATTTATTTCTTCCTTCCACCGCGCTCCTTCACCTGTAGCTGTATGGCGGCGCCCGGGGCCACGTTGTAGTACGCGAGAGTGTTGGTGTCTTTGAAGAATAGACCCTGCAAATTTTAAGTAAACTATGACATAGGTTCACAAAGAAAAACATATTAGTTGAATTTGGGGAAAAGCTGCCAAAAATACTTGACACCAAAATTATTTGGTGCGGAGTAAGTCACATTGGTGCGGCCCCTTTGTTTTATCGCTGTGATATTAGCATTTCTTAAAGGGCGCGAAGTCACGCCGCTACAGAGGAGCCCTTTATTAGTAAGACCGTGGGCGTGGAGCTTGAAAAAATTGTATCGATCGTTTTTGTAAGAGCCGGAGTATGGGACCTCGCTCTAAAAGCTTTTTACTCTATGAGAGAGATATGAGATGAGATGTTTTGGTGCAAAAGCAAAAACATTTCGCTTTTGGTCTTTTATAGCGATGGTCACCACCCCTACACGCACCGGTCGTCTGCCATACTATAATACTGGCACCTCCTGAACGGGGAGCAAAAGTCCTGGGAATGTGAATTTTCCTAACGCGCGGTTGTGTAAACCACCTTCCTCGGCTTATTTCAAGGGTAGAATATACCTCGTAGTGTAGTTTCTGCTTGGCGATGGGCATGTTGGTATGTCGCTGCAGCACGTTCTTCAGCTCTCCCACGGAGGAGCCCAGCGGCAGCTGCAGCGTCAGCGCGCGCCCGTCCAGCCGCCACTCGCCGCGCTCCGGCGCCATCGGCACTACCACCTAATACGACGAAAAAAAAACATTACACTACTTCATACTATACTGGGCCACTGGAAGGACGGAGGAGGGAGAATGGAGAGCAACGCATCTGCTTGACAATTTGAATAATAATAATACAATACTATCATGTTAGCCTGGTCCTGTGGTAAAGACCGTAATGACTAGTGTTACGGGTTCTAGACAATGGAAATATACTTAATATTCTTATAAATATGTTATATATTTAAAATGTTTATTATATAAACACATATAATACATGTATGAACCATCCATGACCTAGGCGAGGTTTGGACCCACGACACTCTGGCGTAACACGCAGTCTAACCCCGCTACATTACCAACTGAGCCAGCTGTACGTCAAAATACGAATGTCTATGGGCGTCTATAGTCGTCAAAAGGCTCTGATTATTCGTTTAGTATACAAAAATATTACTCCACTTATGTTAATACGATCTCCTGGCCAAGTGTCAAGTCCACAAGTGTGGGCACAGGCCCGAGTGCATGCTCTGTACATTCTGTTTATCAGCTTCAGTCTGACAGTGAAACAAATAAACAGATGCACATCCTCTTTGATACATATTTCCGAAGGAACAGATCTGGTTATTCCGGTGCAGGAATACAAATAAAAGACCTGTATGGGTACAGGTCCAGGGTGAGCGTTCAGCCACGCCTGCTCCGGCTCCAGTGCGTCCTCGGTGCGTGCACGCTTGGCTGCTGGCTCGTCGTCGTCCGGCGGCGCCGGCGGTACCACCACGCCGCCCGGCACTCCCGGCACGCCCGGCACTGGGAACCCAAATGGCGCCACCGGCGTGGAGATCAATGGCGGCCGCGGAGCCATCGGTGGGATCACCATCAACGGTGCGATGGGCTGCAGTAGCACCGGCTGCGGGGCGGGCGCGGGCGGCGGGCGTGGTGGCGCCGGGGGCGGAGCGCGCGTCCCGCCACGTCCCGCCGGTACGGGCTTCGGACCGATCTTCTCCTTCTCTTCGTCTGGTAGGAGACCTTTCACCTGCAAACATGACGAGCTTTTATTACCAGTGAAGATATGTAAGCTTACACAAATATTTTGACAGGTTAGAAAAATATCATCCAGCCAGACATTCATTTAGACCTCTCACAATTCACTGTTTTAGCAGATGTATAAATATAAATATCTGTTCATCAACTCAAGATGCTAACTAAACATATTTAAATATGTAATGATTTAAGAGTTTTTTTTTTTTTCGGAGGGACCTAATACTGGTTGGCGGCGCTAGTCCAGCCTCAACAGTTCGACTGACTATGAAGACTTTTTTGTCTTCAGGTTTAGGGAGACGATAGGGGGACAGACAACCTCTTTTCCCGCAGATGGGAAGAGATGAACCGGGTCGATTGTGGGCGTACCTTATAGTGATTATTTTTGGGAGATTTAAGAGTTATAATTACTATTATGTACTAGACCTTATTATGTTCCCGATACTTTATAATTTTTTCACTTGGTGTACCTATTGCATCTGGTATATATCTCACTTTGGGCATCTGTTCCATCTTGTATATCTCACTTTGTATATCTGTTGTATATGATATCTCGCACTGTGTGTATCTATCTGTTGTATCTGATGTTACTCACTTTGTGTATCTAATATATATAATTTTGTGTATCTGTTATATCTTACTTTGTGTATCTGTTGTATCTGGTCCTCGAGCGTAATGTGCGCGCGGGCAGCGCGCGTGGCGGCCTCCACGCTGGACGTGTGTCCGTCCCATGTCACGCGCTCGTCGCGTCTCCTCTCCTCTTCGCCGATCTTCTTGCCGATGGCAGTTTCTTCATCGCCCACACCAAAAATGTCAGTACGACGTTCCGCCAACTGGAATTTATTAATTAGCCCATTAGTTAACTAGAAATGGAAAGTGTTGTATTTTTATGAAAAAAAAAAATATTTTTCCGATGTATAACAAGCTAATGGAAATAAAGTATTGCAATTAACTATTTTAACTACTTTAGTGGTCCGAAAACTTTTGTTTTTATTTGGTTCTTTTTGCCTACCCTATTGGTTAATCGACGTGAACATGTGTTATACTTTGGTTTGTAAAGTATTACAAGGAAACGAAATACGAACACAACATATACCTGTTTAAGGGAAGCTTCTATAGCAGCACCCGGAGCCAAGGCCTCATCACGGTCAGTCCTCTCCGCCGCCGCGCGATCTCTTTGCTCCAGCCATCGCGGGTCTAGCAGACCGATCCTGACGTGATCCGCCACTTTGTTGGCTGGTATCTTCTCACCAGTGATCGGCGACACTAGCCATTCCTCACTAGCTGGCGTAGGCTGAGGCCTGGCGCGCTTGGGATCATACTTCTTAACTACCACGCGATCCGGCCGAGGCGGCAGCGGAGCCTCTTCGCTAGAAGCCTTAGGTGGCTGCGGAGGCAGATCATCGTCAGACGACGAGCTGTCCTCCTCCATATCTTGCACTCTGTTGTCATCAGGGCGCTGTTGTTGTGTCGTTCTATCCTCCATCTCGGCTAAGTCGTCATCGGACGACTCTTCCGAATCAGACTCCAACTGCATCTCGGTATCATCTTCGTCGTTTTGGTGAGACACGTCATCACCCCGCTCTTGAGCTAGTATCCTAGCCCCCACCTCCAATGGTGTTGTGGGCGGTGGAAAATCCCCGGGTTCCCCGGCTGGATAGTCAACTGTCTCGACGACGACGAAGTCATGCCAGTCAATAGAGGCATAGGCCAATCGTTCTTTTTCAATCCTGGCTTCATCGGCAGCCTTACGTTTAGCCTGATGGGAATGCCATGCGGCTCTGCTTCGCGCCTGCTCCAGGACTCCACCGCGGACCTCTGCACTCAATTTCGACACCAGCTCTTTAGGTGGCAGAAGGACCTTAGTATACTGTTCTAACAGACGCGTGAAATACTGGAAGAGGGAATGCTGAGGTCTGAGAAAGTCAAACTGGTGATTACGCTCTTCTTTCTTCATCAAATCTGTTAGGAATTGTCTTCCATTTCGGGCAACAAACTGGGCTGTTAGTTTGACAATGTCAAGTTCTAAAGCTGATATGGAGGGCGGATCCGCAATGAACTCGAAGTCTGGCGGTGGATCCCTGGGTGGCGGTGGTTCGATGGGGGCAGCCGCTTTCAGAAGTTCCTGTTGGCGGGCCGCAGTGGCTGGAGCGAGCCCTGGGCGAGGGGCAGTAGGTGCCGGGGCAGGAGCAGAAGGGTCTGGACCTGTTAAATGATTTCATCTAGCTAAATATGTAGCGCCATTGTTGATAGCAGTCATATTAAAGTACAGAGGGTATTTAAGTGTAACCAGCAGAATTAAATGAGGCTGTTGCCATGGCTCAGTACTTGCCCTACCTACTTTTAATAAAGGACTATTGTAACATTAAGGATTGTCGTGGCGAAATTCAACCTGTTAGGTTTTAATTGTTTCAATTATGTGAATCACACCAGGTATGTGTAAGTACATTTTAAGCACTGTTTGAGTTTCACTGATTTCAATTCAATATTATTTACCAAAGTGATGCAAGACTGAATATTAGTATGTCAAGAAGATTCTGTAAAAAAGAATTCAAAACTCTTCTGAACATTATTTCTTGTGTGTATATTCCCTAGGGCATATTTCTTTTTTTTAATCATTAGACTTGACCAAAATCTGTTAAATTTGTTTTTGGGTTGCTAAATGAGACAATGATACACTTTCTCTAGAATATTCTCTATTCTCTAGAACAATAGACACTCTCTAATACTTATGAAGAGATGTGATTATATTTTATATTATTAAAAATAGCCAGAAGTAGTACATGTCGCTATTGTGGTAAAAATATTAACTAAAAAACATAAGTTTAACTAAAAAAACATTAAACTAGAAAACATATGTTGTATGAAAAGAATAAATGAAGGACAGAATGATTATTAACTGACAACTATTAAAACAAAGAAGTCCTCAAAAAAATGACACGACTGGTCTGATTATATTTCATTATTAAAAAAATAAGTTATTGTAATCAAAATTGATATCTATAATATATTGAATAATCAAAACAATTACATATTATATTATTTGTATCATCATCATCATCAGCCCTTATCGGTCCACTGCTGCACATAGGCCTCTCTCAATGAACGCCAAGATGACCGATCTCTCTTTGTATAAAATAGTAACTTTCTATTTACAAAATTATGACTCAATTTCACAATAATAATCTGCTATCGGGTGATCAGTGCTGAGGATTTTGCAGCCATCTTTTTTTCATAAAGAGTCTACATTGTATCACACACTATACCATAACAAATGCTATAAATTTAAATAACAGCATACCTTTTCCTTCTCTTATTTCCTTGACCTTATGTTGATAGTACGCATGATAGGGGTCTCCAGAATTGAGGAAGTTGAATTTTGGATTTCCAAGTTCATTCTGTCTGATACGGGCTTCAAATTCAGGTCCATTGCGAGCCACGAAGCTTGCAGTTTTGTCAACAATGTCTATATTTCTTAGATTAAGGATATTATGAAAGCAGTATATTATGATTATTTATTTGATACATTTTTTATATTATAAACTATATCTTAACACAAGAGCTTCTTTTTTTAAGCAGCATCTTTGATGATCCAGTGACAACCAAAGTAATTCATCATTAAACTCATACATTCAGGAACTTCACACCTAACTTTTAGTCATGGTGTATTATTTAAAAATTATGCCAAGATGGTTTAAGGGCATTAGGGTCACATATGGACTGGAGCAATTGGAATTACATGCCATAAGATTTTTGTTACAGTCAACCAATTGAATTCCCTGACAATGTTTGACTTCACCCAAGTGATTGTAAAAAGAACTGGCGTGTAGATGTATTGTAATTTTATTAAGTAGGTTCATCACAGATTAGGTCTCATTACTGTGACCACTATCTACAAGCACAAAATATCTAGACTTAATTGTAGTGTACTTAGGTCATGGGCATTTTTAATCTACAAATATTTGCTAATAATAACTATGATTTCCTTAAATTTGTATACAAATTCATAGCAATAAACGAATTGCATCATGTCTAATATTTTTAACTGGTTGGAGTAAAAAAAATTACTTACTATTATTTTGTCTTCAGCATATGACGAAGCCTATTAAAAAGGATACTCCTCACTTCAGGAGGTGGATATATAATGCCTATGACAGGAGCGGGAGGCGCTGGTGGGACATCGTCGGACACAGTATCTGACTGACCTGGTGGGCCCATAACATCGATAGAAGGCATTTCGAGGAATGCTCATTAACACATTTGCAATTATATACCAATCTTCAACAATAAATATTAGGTGTTACATTTAAACTACCAAATAAAATAAACAGACGCAAGCTAACCCAAAAATTCTGTACTGCGACAAATTTTTCTTCCAAGATTTGACAATTGAAATTTAACAAGTCACTAAATATTGTTTTTATAAGACTACAGACAGGTTAAGATCAAATGGCCATACCGCCTCGTCTTTAGTAGTTTATCGTTGTTGTTACAAGTCACTAAACAAAGATGAACGAGTAGTCCATATTTTTTCATCTATAACATCACTTTATGTCGGCAAAAATCTTTGAGTTGCTTTCAATAAGACGCCAAACTAAGTTAAAAAAAACTGTCATCATGGAAAGTTATATCTATAAATGGTTCGTTTAATTATATAATTTATATCATTTTAAATTATTTACATTTGATAAATATTTTTCAATTTTATTGGGAATCTGCAGTCTTTTTTTATTCGTTGAGAGAACACCGCCGGCCTTGTTCACTACAGCTACTTTCCTTCCACAAAGAGCATACTGGATTGTTTATTATGTTATACTTGGTCTGAACGGAAAATTTTTACTTTCAAGATATTATTGCTTCCACGTAACGTGGCGGTGACAATTAGAAAAAATGTGATGGGAAAAAGTATAAAATATGAATTATTATTTAAATATTGCCTTTGGAATAAAACCACTAGCATATCAATTATACCCATTTCACATAGGATGGATTACTGTGACATAAGTCAAATTAGCTCTTAAATAAGGTCTCCATACATAATTGATATTTGTGATTCGACTATCGAGTGTAATTGCGGTTAGCCTTTAATCGATTATAAAAAAATCGATCAACTGCTTATTAAGAGGCATTAATTTTCGCTACGGTGAATAAATAATATTTTAAGGGTGTAAAAATGAAACATAATATTAAATAATTTCGATCGACGAACAGGAAGACTCATCCAATTCCGACACCACATATAAAATAAATCTTTCGTTCAATAATGTGACCATGTGGTCGTCGCGTTCCCAAACTAATGCGTCCACATGGACATCGCGTTCACAAACTATATGTATAGTAATACTACGTATTGTCGCGTTCACAGTCGAGACGTATGACATTTTTACTTTTTCTATGACGTTACTCCGACTTTCAGCCACATAGTTTTCACAAGCTTGCTAGAGCACATTGACATATTGACATAATGACAGCATCTTGTTTGCGGTAAAAGGTGGCGCTGTATTGTTTCTTGCAGTGAAACCTGCAGATAAGGAATATTTACTAACATATACTATAAATATTACATAAATTCAAGTTGCACAATCCTATCATACAATTACGTTATCAGCCATTATCGGTCCACTGCCGGACATAGGCCTCTTTCAATGAACACCAAGACGACCGATTTCCTGCTACTCGCATCTATCCCGGCCACCGGTCTTCCCACCTGGTGAACGGGTGACCAACACCTCTTTTTCTTAGAAAAAAAACGCGGCCTTCATTCCAGGACCTTATTGGCCCATCTGCTGTCTGTTCTTCTGGTGTCTGACCAGCTTCCTTCTATCGGCTTCCTTCTCAAAGTTATGTCTACATAATTGCAATAGTTGCCCGTATTCGTCTACGACTTTGAGAATAGAACCATCGACGTTGACCGGCCTAGGTGTTCATTGAACAAGACCTTTGTATTGCCCATGTTCATCCTAAAGCCAATACGTCGGGAGGATTCATTTAGGCCGTGCAACATTTCCTGCAAGCTCTCCAATGATTCGGTCAACACAACGACTTCGTCGGCGAAGCGAAGATGTGAGAGGTAGTCGTCATTAATATTTAGGCCGCATTCTGCCTAGTTTGAAGTCTTGAAGACGGACCGCAGCAGTAGCTATTAACAGTTTTGGGGAAATGACAAACAACGTAAATTCCAAGCCATGCCTTGGGAGGTACGTCTCGCTGAAGGACAAAGTTAAATATATTTTGTAGCTCTCGTAACACTGGTTCGCCTCCTGCCCTAAGAAGCTCTACTGTGATTCCGTCCTTCCCCGGAGCCTTTCCTCCTTTAAGCTACCCAAGAGCTAGACTAATCTCACACAAGCTGACGTCCGGACGATCGCCTGACACATGTCGTGTCAGGCTTGCACGCGGATCGTTGTTCAGGGTATCGGGATGAAGACCGTGCGACGCATATGACTTGCTATAGAAAGCTTTGATCTCAGATAAGATCTCAGGCTTAGAAGAAACGGTAACCCCAGAATCACTCCTAACCTATGTCAGATGACTTCTTCCAAGCTTCTCCACAAAAACCTTCGATCCTCTATTCTGCTCGATCGCTTTGATAACCCTTTGCGTATTTGAGCAGCAAAGGTCTCGGCGTATTAGTTTGCGGACTTGCTTAGAAAGAAGTACCGGTAGACGTAATGACTTCGTGTGCTCTGTATTCCCTAATAAGTCCAAGCGTCTCATCTGAGAGTTTGGCTTTTCTGCTCGTATACTTACTCCTACAGTATCCTTCACCCACGTCCCGCATGCAACCAACCCCGCCACTCATGGCCTCGTCAATTACCATTGTAGTTTCCGACATAGCTAGGGCATCGAACCGGTTTTTTAATTCCAGTTGGAATTTTTCGGTACCTACCGTGGTTCGTCGGAAGTTAGGTCGGAGTGTTGACTTTACTAAACGGACACGCTCGTGTCGAAAGCCTATTTTCAGAGAGCCTCTAACCAATCGGTGATCACTTCCAGTATATGCTTTTGGTCCGTCATAATAAAGTCAATCTCGTTGCTTGTCACAGTATCGGGGCTCTGACATATCCGCTTCCTCTGTGGAGCCTCTTCTTAAAATAAGAGTTCATTATGATGAGGCCTCTTTCTCGACGAAGTCTACCAGCATTTGCCCCCTGCGATTTCGACTTCCGACTCCATGTGGTCCCAGACTCGATTAGACACCATTTCATACACCCACTTTGGCATTAAGTCCCCTATAATAACATTAAAGTGGGCCTTACAGGTGTTATGTAAGGCATTTGTGACATCCTCATGAGTTGTCTCCACGTCGTCATCAGAATGTGTCGAGGTTGGTGCGTATACTTGTATCACTCTGAGGCTACACCTCTTAGTGAGTTTAGGGACGAGACACGCCACCCTACCCGACACACTAGAGATTTCGACGATGTTGCTAACGAGAAACTGACTCACGAGGAATCCCACGCCGCCTTGTGATTCCTCGTGAATATATATTCCTCGCCTTCCCTGAAGTGGAATAGGTGACCCGATGGCAGAATTATGTTATCTTCACATTGTCTTCGGAATTCACATTACCCCAGAACGTGCCATCGGATTTTTGCCAGTTCCACCTCCAGCTGAACTAAGTGGTTACCTAGTCGAAGCGTTCGTCCGTCATACGTAGCCAGGTCAAATCGGTGGTGGTGATCCGTAGCCCGGAGATTCTAAGCGTCCCTTGTTCCATCGTTACCGTGGCTGCTTCCGTGGCCAGGACTAGTGGAACTACCGGGAAGCCGAATTCTGCTGTTGTCGTCCTTTGAAGGTAAGTGCTCGTAATTGCCACGCGGAGCAGAGGGATTGGCAATCGCAGATTAGAATTCGGACCGGCGCCAGTGCTGCCTGTCGCCAATCCGATTGATGGTACCGCCATCACTCGGCACGACCTCTGTCTGGCGCTTCCGTCTACTTCACTGGCACTATGGAGCAGACGGGACACCCAACAACCAGGTCGCTGAAGCCTCCTAGATCCTAAGGGACCTACTACTGGTTGGATGGATTTATTTATTATTATTAGAGCTCTCTAAAGTCGCGTTATTTTATCTCTACAAATCTAAGCTCTCAGCTTACGAATTCTAACCCGGGTTCGTTTCCGTAAGCGGTGCGTGAATTTGTCATTCTGTCAGTCATATGTTATATCTGTGTCACTATATGTAAGGTTTCATCGCTCGACCGGTACGAGCGGTATATATGTCATTGGTTTTAGCAGGAAAAATGCGTTTACGCACCATCCAGGGTCGGCCCAAGGGGGCCCGAAGTGTGTGTCGGGCTCAGGTCGTGAACTGCTAACTGGTATTCTTTGGCTGCCCCCACACGGTCATGTTGTTCAAATTAAATAATTCTAATATTTAGATTTTATAATTACATTTTATTAGCTAATATGTATAGTACACATACTGTTATGCTATAGACTATCCTGCACTCGTGTTAAATCCTATCCCGCGGGAACCACACCTTTTCCTGGGTTAATAAACAAACTATTGAGTACTTAAAACACCCACAAACTTACACCCTTAACCATGTTTTATAAGCTTTCACACTTATAATAACATTGGGATTTACTAACCCTTTATTTGAGTCCAAATTAGTTCAATTGCGTAGTACTTGCAAGTGGTATGGTGGAGGGCGCAAAACATGATGATCGCGTTCTTGAGTCATCATCTAGTTCATACGTTGGCCGCCTCGGCTGGTGAAGCTGCAAAAGTTGGACAGAACAGCTTCGCCTTAAAAACTGTCATGTCCGTGTCAATATTGTTTTTAAATCACTCTATATGTTGCACTTCGTTGTGACTCGACGTTGGCGCTATATTCATGTGAACCAAGTGGTATGGGGCATTAACCATAATAACAGTACTTGGTTCCTTTAAATTGTCCATCATATTAACGAATCAATCTTTAAATTTTTCCGCGATCATTTCCTCATGATGACCTCCCATCTTTTTGGACTTAAATGTGTTAGATTCTTGGATTTATATGCTATTTTTTTATAGTTTTTCATTCATCATTCTGATATATGTGACCAGAGTTGGAAGTATACTTAAAATACAGTTTAGAGATCAAAAGTTTATTATAATTTATATAATTTATCGGTGGTTCGGAACTCTATGATTGTGAAAAAGAGCCATACTATATATATACATATACATATATATATATATATATATATATATATATATAGCCAGACTTACTATTGGTTGGCGGCGCTATTGCTCCCGCCTCTAACACTTCAACGGACTAGCGAAGACTTTTGTGTCTTCTGGTTAATGGAGACGATAGAGGGTTAGCCCCCCCCCCTTTCTGGCAGATGGAAAGAGATGTACCGGGTTGTTTTGTGGGCGCACCCTATAGTCATTATTTTTGGGACCGAAAAGGGGGAGACAATCCGCCTCCCCACTCCAGTGGGACAGCGCGCGCACGATGCCGTTTAGGATGTGGTGACGTGAATAAGGATAATCGGGCTCGTTTATTGTTTGGTTTGTCTGAGGAGGCCGGCCTCCTCAGCTCCCTCTGACGGGCGGGGTTGGAACTCTCTAAAATCGCGTTCATATTATCTCTAGTGTAATGTAAGCTTTCAACTTACGGATATGAACCCGGATTCGTTTCCGTAAGTGTGTGAGTTTGACTCTTCGTTATCAGCTCAACCAGTTGCTTTTATAGTCGTGATCAAATAAGTGACGTCAAGTCGTTATCTTTAAACATTAAAATTATATTTAAATATTAAAATCACATATTTATAGTATTATACTATATACAAACTGTTAATGTTTCGCCTTTACCTTCCGGAACTTTAGTGGAAGAATGAGCAGTGCCGTCTGTTCACACTTTCCCAACAGTATGGTTAGCGCACAACCATTTCTCGTCAAGGAATAACACATTGTTTCAATCCTTAATGTTTTCCGACTCTTCTAAAAATATAATCCGTGCAATGGCGATGGAGTTGTATAACAAACAAAAATTATAACAAAATTTAACAATAATGAGAACAAAGACAAATATAACAACAGCAAAACAAAAAGTAAATGGGGAATAACCAACAAAAGTAATAACAAATCTTCTGTGCTTTTTTTAAATTGGTACAAAATATAAAAACGCATATTGAAATGCAAATTTTATCTAATCCAGCATTACTGTTTGTTTTCTAAAGTATTTGGTATTTTTTAATTTTATTTATTTATATGATTTGCAGAAATTGTGTAAAAAAAGTGTGGGTGTATTCGAAGCGTATCAAATGTCACAGTACCCGTGCTCTATGAAATGAATTTTTGTACCAACAATTTTGCTGACAAAATAAAATATATTTATTGGGGAAAAAATATTTAAATTAAACTAATGTCCATCAAATTATGTTGACCTATCATATACTATAAAATGATCATCAAACGATTGACATGAAAAATAAGTAAATTTTTAGTAAGGGACTACATTGGTGTGCTGCCTATTGATTTCTTCTTTCTTGCAAATTGTGCAAAAACGAGGCTATTGTATTGTTGCAGTGAATGTTATTTCATATTCCTTGTGTGATAATAAGCACACTTATCAAGTGATGACATTGAGCGTGCCAAGGCCCCATACAAAAATAAAACATCAGAGTATAAATACTCTAGTAGCGTACTTCTTGAAACATATTTAAATTATATCCTAAAGTTTATAATGCGCGCAAAACAAACTATAAAACAATTTAGTTTAGGGAATAGCATAGGTAATAGGTATTGCAATAGCAACCTTTCTGATGCCCTAAGGCCATAAGTCGTTCAGTTCATTCATACAGATCAGTAATCAGATATCAGTGTTGTATTCGATTTATTATGGTTACTTTACCTTGTATATTCTGTTTTTAACTTTTAGAACCAATTTTTATTTGTTAAACGTGGCTGTCGTCTCTCACTGGGTAATCCTTGTGTGTTGCCTGGTTTGAGACTATATTATATCAACTAGTATTGTGTGGAATAGATACATACTTTATTCACTCTTTACAACATCCATAGTTGGCATCGCAGTACACATTTTGTAGTATATGGAGGTATGTATGATCATTCATTTTTTTTTTTTTGTATAATTTGAGCTTCATTCTTTGGAAGCTGGTTTACTTGCCTACTGCAAGCCTAAAATAAAATAATTCTTTTTTTTTAAAGAAATTTATTAATATTCATTAATTCTTACTCACATAATAGGCTTGTCTTGAAATCTCTTTTTGCACTTTTAATGGATCGGTCATGTCTATTATTGTTGTTGTGAAATTGAAAATGGGTAAATAAGCCACTACGCAAACAAATTTTTTGTTAATACTTAATAATAATAATACATTGATTAATTTCGATGTTACAGTTTATAACAGAAAAAACATACTACGAACAAAACTAAAATCAAAATGGCAGTGAACAGTTTTTTGGTATCCAAAGAATGCTATCTCTTTCTACCAGTAGTCAAAAGCTATGACGGAGAATGACAACGATGCGGGCACGGACGTGTCGTTATGGTTACACGCAGTTTAGGCACGTCACACCCCATAGCATACGCTCCCCGATTGAGGTTTTAATATAGACGATGTTTTAGTTCTTTTGGGAATAAAGGTAGCGCAGGTATATATCCAAATTATGTCAATCAGCAGTTCAATCAGGTGTATTTAGATCAAACGAACACAGAAATATGCACACCATTTAATTATTGGTTAAAAGTGTGAATAACAAAATGTTGTACAACCCAACACCCACTGCACCACTTTTAGCAAATAAATAATCCCCCTTTTCCGCAGATGGGAAGAGACAAACCGGAATTTTATTGTGGGCGTTACCCTATGGTGATTATTATTGGGACCGAAAAGGGGGAAATCCCCACACTAGTAGGACGGCGATAGCACGATGCCGTATAAGTTGCGGTGTCATGGATAAGGATAATTGAGCTTGTTTGATGTTTGGCGTATCTGTGGAGGCCGGCCTCCTCACCCCCTCCCCCCCTTGACGGGAGAGGTTGATTTACGCTACAAATCGACAAAAGCCGTGATCATAATTTAGTTGTTATTTTTAGAGCTCTCTGAGATCGCGTTTTATTATATCTACATTCATCTAAGCTCTCGACTTACGGATTCGAACCCGGGTTCATTTCCGTAAGCGGTGTGTGAGTTTGTCATTCTGTCAAACCTATGTGTTATAGCTGTGTCACTATATGTTAGATTTCAACGCTCGACCGGTACGAGCGGTGTTTATAGGATTGGTTCTAGCAGGAAAAATACATTTATTCACCATCCAGCCGACCCAAGGGGGCCGGAAGTGTGTGTCAGGCTCAGGTCGTGAAGAGATAGCTACTACGGACTAAAAACTGCTATCCGTAAGTTGGCCCTATTCTCATTTCGCTGCGGGTGCGTGTCTGGGTGTGTTTTTGCTTGTAATCAAGGACGGACTTAGCAACTGCTATGGCTATCGCGTCGTCGGCGTCGTGCAGTACGTGCTTCGGACGACGGTAACGGGAATTGGTTATTAACGTCGGGTCGTATTCCAACGTTTGAATGATTAATTTGTTTTTGTGATTAAGAGCACTGTCAAAGAACTTTTGAGACAGCTCTTTGAAGTGTCCTTTTATCTATGTTAAGTAAAAGGCGCAATGTAGGCCGATGTTACGAATGTACCACGGGCATCCAGTGGTCATGCGCAAGAATCTATTCTGCATTTTCTGCAAACGTTCTATTTGGGTCGAGGCTATGTGCGTGAATGCTGCACTGCAGTACGACATGATCGGTCGTATGCATATAGTGTACAAAGCGAGCTTATGCCTGCTCGCCATTTTGCTCTTTTTGTTAGTGAAAGGATATAGTTTGAATAGGACATGCCTTGCCGTTTCCAGAACGTTGTCTATGTGATTCTTGAAGCTCATCGAACTATCGAGTGTAACGCCTAGATATTTTACCGTCTCTGCTTTAGGTATCTCGCTACCGTAGAGCAGGATGGCGGGCATGTTTCCTCGTTTGTGGGAGGGCGGGGTTCGGCAGAAGAGTATGGACTTATTCTTTTCCGCGTTTACCTCTATTCTCAATTTCAAGAACCATTCACCGAGTTCGGTGACGGCCTTTTGGAGTAGCGTGGCTCCGAATTTGGGGAGGTACCACGTGTACAGTGCGATGTCATTCGCGAACAGTGCCAGGTGGACGCTGGGGTGTCGTGATATGTCGCTTGCGTACAAATTGTAGGTGGTAGAAGAGAGGATCGAACCTTGAGGTACTCCAGCTCTGAGGGGTCGAGGGGAGGACAGGGTTTCCTCCACTCTGTAGCGGAACTGCATGTTTGCTAGGTAACTGTTTACGATCAGCCTGACCTGTCTGGCAATCCTAGTTGGTACAGTTTGAAGATGAGGCCTTGATGCCAGATATTGTCAAACGCCTTTGCTACATCAAAGAAGACAGCGCCCGTGCCGCGTGGCCGGCCCTGTCTTTTGAGTCTACTCAAGAACGCTCTGGCACAGTTTATATACACATATAGCACAAGAATGACGTGAAGACACCGCTCGACGGAGCAAGACAACCCCCACACTCAAGAACGCTCTAACACCGTATATATAGCACAAGAATGACGTGACGAGTCACGAGGCCACCCTACGTAGCGAGACAACCCGCACACTCAAGAACGCTCTAGCACGTTACATATATTCAGACACACTATATATGTTATAATGCGTACTATGGCTGTAGGAATCAGTTCGCTCGCTTTAGTTTTTTTTTCTATAGTATAGAGGGACAGACGAGAAATCGGAGCCTTTCCACGACTACCGACGCCCGTGAACATCAGCATAATTAATATGCCGATGCGTTGTCCTACTTTTCAAACCTCAAACCCCCTCTTTGTGTTAGTGTTGTAGTGTTTTTACATCGAGGGAACAAACACTTTAGAATATTCCATAGAATCATTTTGGACACAAACAGTACAACGAAAGAATGCTCTAAGATTTCTGGCTCAAATTAAAACAAAAATACGTTTAGAATGTAGTTTGTAAATTGGTAACGAGGACGAAAATATTCAGAAGAAAGACATCAATATAGACCGTTTATTATACCCGATTTATATTCAGTCGCCTTCAGTCATTCATCTTATCGCGCTCATAACAATGGGGTTATAATATTTAGAGGGAATATAAGTTGCTAAAGGCTCCGTGCTAGCTTAACACTCGCACACAGAGCACTGGTGCATGTGTATTAAGCTGGCAGAGCTCCTAATGCCGTTGTTATGGATTACGGATTTCCCCTTAGACCTGTGAGATTTTAGTGGCGGTAGAACCTTGGAAATGATGGAACGGCACTGCCCTAATAGGTAAGGAATAAAATAAACAGTAGGTATTTTCTTATCATAATTATTATAATTATATATGTATTGGTACATATAACAATTTAAACAAATCGTAATATAATTTGTCTGTTTTTATTAAATTCAATATATTTATAATAATTCTAGTAGTTCATTAAAAAGATATGTCATCTAAATAATTACTTTATATCTTAATAAGTAAAAAAGTTTCAATTGCGCTTTTGCTATCGACTAAACCTAACATTGGATTATAGGGTTTATATGTTCCAGAACTGTATGTACTACAGATAGTTCCTACCAAATAAAATGCAAAATTTATATAAACTTCTAAATACTACATATTGTTCTTTTTATAAATTAGAAAATTTAAATAATGTGTAAGTAAATAAAATTTGATAATGCAATGAACTTATCTGCTAACAAGACGAGTCAAGTGTTAGTAATAGTGTGAGTATTGAAATCACGACTGACCTGTTTCCGCTCTTATATGATAGCAGGTTACAGATGACTAAGTTTATTTTATTCAAATTTTCTTTAAAATTATCAATTATTACAAAATAGTCACTTAAAACAACAAACATTTACAACATTTAGTTAACACCATTAATTGTGGCCAGATCATCTCTTTGTTCGCAAACTGTACGCGGCGTTATCTTTTCGCGCTCTTCGTTTCCCGCCAGAAATAACGCTAGATGTTCCTGAAATTAAAATGAAATAAAGTAAGTACCCACTTATTCGGAATCTTTAACAAAAAAAAAATTACTGTGGTTTACCAACTGGACTACTTTAAATTAATATGAAATGTAATGTAACAAGTCGATTAAGTGGATAGGAAAGTGGAGGCGTGCAGTTGGCAACACCGGGGAGCTGGGACGTGTGTTGAGGTGCGGAGAGGTGTGGTGAGGGGGAGGCCCAGAGGAGTAGGGCTTCTTGAGGAGAGGAGAGTGGGGACAGAGAATTTATAAGGCGGTGTATCTTGATTTTGGGCCACCCTGAAGACACAAAAGTCTTCGTAGCCAGTCGAACTGTTGACGCTGCTGGACAAACGCCGCCAACCAGTATTAAATCCAAACGAAAAAAAAAGTACATTTTGGGCCAATTTTTGCTGTCCATTAAGTTAATGTAAACGTAATAGTGTAATACATCACAAATCGTTAGACTTCATAAGTAAAATAGTTTAACCCTTCATACTAAAGAAACATTTTTCTATTGTGCACCTTGCGCTGTGGTCGTAACCTAACCATAACACTCACATTCTACTACCTATAAGTAATACATACAAGGTATAACTTGGAGTTAGAATGTAGCTGCTGCAGTAGATCCTGCAGCCTGTCGCGCAGTACACGGATCTCTGATAGCGCGGCGTCCAATGGCAGTGTCTATGGAAACAAATTTTGTTAACGCATTACATTGTTTAACTTAGGCCTAAGCGAATAATATGCATTTTTAATTCCGTGAATATAATAACAAATATACTGCGATTGCGAAACCGTTCGCTCACCACTATGGCAATTATTCACAACTTTCATTGATGACAACAATGCTATGTTGTTGTTTGTTGTAAGTTTCGTCCTTACGGATAGGCTAAAACCGTATGACCATGCCGCCTCGTCTTTAGTAGATATATTTTCTTTAGTTGTCTTATAAGTTTGAATTGGTGGCGAAATGTCGGGATAAACTTAACTTAGAAAAGGGATTTATTTATTTATTTCAAATGCACCAGACAACAAAACGCTCACATTGTTAGTAATAAACTTAAGACTGTGTTAGTATAATAATAATGTTAAGAAGCGTACGATTAAGTCCCGACTGTTCCTAAATGAACCTACGAACAAACCTACAGTGATTCAAGTAGAAACCGTCAAGACTTTCGGCCAACATAGCCAGAACGGGCAGGGGGCTGGCCTGCGCCCTGCAGAGCATCGAGGCGCAACTCTTGCGGATGGTCGCATGGCGCATAGCTTATCCACCCACGCCTCCGCGAACGTCCCCGATGCACTGCAGAAACAGGGCGGCCCCATCAACACCCGGAATTATATTGGACGCGGAGAGAGTTATATGCTCCCTGAGTAAAACTCGCCCGCAGGCCGCTCGTGTCGTGTCTCAAGCCCCCGACGCTCAGCAACGCCATGTCATCTGCGTAGCTGATGTTATTCACAATAACACCACTAACACACACAAACCTCTCCGGCTCGGTCAGCCGCCCGCCCATCTAACGCAGTTGGTCTGGTTCGCATATCAACATTTAAGGATATTCAAAATGTCTCGGCGCAGCTGTGTATCCTCTAGCTTCTGCCAGTTAATATCATAACAAACTAGATCAAGCCTTAGACAGGTCAAGGAAGCACGCATAAACTGGCGTCCGTCTCTCTATGTAAAGTATATTGCTATTTACAAAATTTAAACCATACATAAAATTCAAATGATGACGTCTCCCGGATATATTTTAAGTATAAGAATATTGCGAGAACTCAGAAATAAGAAACCAATTCTGATTAATTAAACCGTATTTATTATGAATGTATTACGCAGCTAAGGAAGGACAGCCCATGGTTTTGACAGCTATCGTGTGTGGTATTCGATCACAGCACAAAACAACGATTGGTGACAGGTGATGTACAAAGTTCCTTTCGAACGTAGTTCAAATTGGGTAAAGAGCTACTAACGAGCTAAAATTATCAAATAAAGAAACAGCTTTAATAAACTAAAATCCAGTCGCAGTGTACTCACCTTAAGCAAAGTCTCAGCAGCAGCCGACAGGTGACATGATACAAGCGACAGACCTTGGCGCACGTTGCTGAGGAAAAAAGGTGAACTGATTAGGTGATATTGATACTGCTACGCAGCTGAACTAAGATGGCGCACTTTATGCAGTTGTGGCGCAAGGTTGCGTTGTAAATTTCCTTTACACGCACACTCATACATTTCAGACCAATCCAATTCAGGCATAGGGATGTCTTTTGACGTACGTTCGTAGCTGATTGACGAACATATTAAACCCCAAATAAACCGGCAAAATATTACTCCCCATTATATAAAATCCATTATGCCAAAATACGTACGTCGAATAGACGAGTACGACTGCTCATTTGTTAAAAGTAGCTTAAATAAAAACGCATTTAGATAACTTCCGGCGCCCATAGACATCCGCATAATTGCTCTACAGATATGTTGCCCTTCTTTCCACCTCTTCTCCTATGGACCACCGGAAACCCACAAGACCTAACCTAACCTAACCTAACCTAACCCACAAACAACACGGTGATATCATGTGCGCTGGAGGTACCTACCCTTTCGTGATGGCCCAATTCGGGTGCAATACAGCAGTAGTAAGAGGCAGTCTCTTACTAGCATGACACTATATACTGGCCTACTACATGTTTTAGGTAAACACATTAATATAAAAAAATATATTTAGGTGAATATTTACTTTGGTAAATCGGTGTGCGTGTAATTGATGAGATGCACCACTTTCCTGGCGGTTTCCCTCGTGAGGAGCACGATGAGCTCCTCCACCGTGTCCGGCCGCGCCTGGTTCTCGGGCTCCGGCTTGCTGAGGCCTACATAAAGCTCCTTGGCTTTGTTCCAAGCGAGCACAGGGTCAGTTGCAACCTGGTCCACACATATTAGTATCAATCGGATGAATACCACTACCAATCTATGTGTTTGTGCCAATATTATGAAACTGAAGACGTTATTTGGGTGATGGCGTAAATCTGAGATTTTACTGATTCGATTTGCAAAATTCTTTCGATATTGGATAGCCCACTTATCGAGGTTATACGATACGACGTTATCCTAGCGCAATTTTCGCTTGGCGGCCGACTCTATGGAGACTAGCAAACTGCGCAGGATATATTTTGGTGCAGAAGTGTGTGCGTAGGCAAAAGTGTACTCCCTAATCACTCATTCGCCTACTCCAATGGGACGGCAATCTGACACGACCGGAGAAATCAGGCGCGGAACCGACGGCTTAACGTACTCTCCGAGCCGTACCTCGGACGCTTGTAACACCGCCATCTTCCTGAATTCGGTCTGTTATTGAAAGCGACCCGGGACTTGAACCCACGACTGTGGGTGAACATGCTTACCACTAGACGATGAGGCAGAGAAGTCGAAGTTATAAGCTATATATAACCACCCTTTGGGATCAACGAGATTGAAACTGCATGGCGCAGCTAGTGTAAAATATTCTTACAAATTAATTTTGATCCCGGACAGTTGGACGGTAGTTTCAAAAAATTTTGTTACATGACAATCATATCTTTTATCGCATATCGTCGGTAAAGGGTAGATGGAGCTTTTTGGTGAATTGGCGATCTGTTTAAGGGGAAATCAGGACACCCAATGGGCCACAGGGCTCTCACAACCCAAGTGAAATACTACAGCGAGACCACTTTATACTAGTAGTATGTAAGCAATCGTGCTGAACTAATGTGTGTAATTCGTGACATAGACGTAAAGCGAAGAGTTACAAGAGGTATACACCGTACTGCACGTAACTAGCTGGCGCCGGTACTCACTTGTGAGGCACTGTCTCTTATTAACGGCCGTTTTCAATAGTCTACCCATCAAAAAGTTTGGCTACTGTAGACAGAATCTGGACGTAAGTTCCACACGAAAAATATCAAAGTTCTACCTCCAATGGCCACATCCATAGATATCGAACACGCCTGTTCGCCAAGGTACAGGATACAAGTATTGTTATTTATTATCAACTAACGATCTGCCCTGGCTTCGTCCGTGAATAATACACGGTAACACCTTCCTGGGGAATCGCTCTATCCACGTGAAAACCTCATTAAAATCCGTTCAGTAGATTTTGCGAGAATCTAGCACATACAGACAGCTATTGCGGGCTGTTTTATAGTAAGTACAGATATAAAAACTTACAAGTTCGGCAACATAGACGAGAACGTGTATTTGCTCTTTGATCGCCTTCGCCTCGGCCAAGGCTTGTCTGGTCAGCCGCCTCTGCAGTTTCCTGCGGAACCTGGCGCCGTGCTGTACGGCCTGCACGGCTCGCGCCCGGCCCGACTCATCGCTGACCACAGCGTCGGGGCTTGACACTATGATCACCACTGATTGTGAAGAGCATTTAACACAGATATGTAGTTACGTAGGTATGTGGTTTACCATAGATATATAATATATAGCTACATATCGGTGTTAAATCACATCTGATACTTCGCCTTTGACCCCACTTAAACAGTCATCAGCACCCTAGCTACAGAGGTATATAGCTGCATATGCACGTCTACCGTTGAAAAACACAAAAAGTGTATGGTGTATAGTGCAGTAGACTAAAACTACCATACTGATACTAATTGTGATTTGTGAGCGTATGATAACTCGCGATAGAGCTCATTTCAGTTATTTCGTCAGTATACTGAATTGCTACAATATATTTTTGAAAATTTTCCTGCATCAGCTATCCAGTAATAAAGATATTAACTATTTAAAGAATAAATAAAATATTTTTATTTGTGATAAAATTCAATACGTGATAGTGAGAATGAAATCCTATAAGTTATGTTTGTAATGTAAATTAGAAAAACAATTAATTATGTATGAATCAAATATTTATTCCTTAGGTATTTAAGCCCATCAGTTCATGTCAGATGGCAGGCGAATCTATATTATTTTCCAAACATCAGATCAAATGTTGGTAAGCAGATTTTTAATTCTGATCGCAGAGTTTGAAGACCAATGCGTTCTCTACGTGATTACCCACGGAGCCGAAATATGGCCTCTTAATTCAGGACTGGTCCGCAAGTTTGCGGTCGCTCAACGGGCTATTGAACGTGCTATGTTGGGTATTTCGTAAAAACCTCATAAGGCAGAGAACTAAAGTGTCCGATATCACGCGAAGAGTACGCTCGCTGAAGTGGCAGTGGACTGGTCACACACTCAGAAGAACAGAACAAACAGAGGTCACGTGTTGATCGATCGTTCACCAGGTGGAAAGACGATCTCCGTGCAGTAGCCAGTCCGGGAAGAATGAGAGTAGCAGGACATCGGTCGTCTTGGCGTTTATTGAAAGACGCCCGAGTCCAGCAGTGGACCGATAAGGGCTGATAATGATGAACGACGATGAAAACAGTGTGAAACAGCGATTAAGCAATCTTACGTCTCTTACGTTTCAAAATTACACTCATTCCCTAGGAGTTAACTGAAATCGCATGTCGGAGCTTGACACACACAAGCTTCATTTGTTTCGTACCTATTTTAGAAAGAAGGTGAGATCGTAAACAAGAAGTAGGTACGTACAGCGTTATGAAGTATAGTAGATAACTATACGGACCTATATATGTGTATCGACATACTTGTGTGTTGGTACAGAGTCCGCCGTACGATACGTCGTAATTTGTCACATCCCCGACAGATAACCTGCGTGACACTCGCATCCGTGAGTTGAGCCTTTGGATATTCCAGTTCATTATTAGATATGTTTATTACTCATCCACTAGGGCACTAGAGAGTTCTTTGAATCGGAATTGATGAATCGATCTACATAAAAGACACAGATAATATTAAAATAGTAAAGAAAGTGTGTGTACATTAAACATAACAATTAAAAAAAATAATAGTGTGATAAGGAAACAGTAGTAGAAAAAAAAAGGTGTATGTTTGTCTGTTTGTACACGCTAATATGCGGAACGAATGGACGAATTTGAATGGAACTTTTTTGTTGTATGCCCAATAAGCCTGAGCAACATAAAGGGTGTATGTAATTTGTTATGAGTACTGGAACATTTGATGTAGGACATTCAGGTAATAAAATTTTTATAGGTTATTTTTTCCAAAATTGAAGAATTAGCGGAGTTGCTGTCACCAGCTCGTGTATGTATTCCAATACTCGAAAATACTCCACTTTAAGTGAACCATCAGCGTAAAAATACGATCGAAGCCATTCGATCTTTCAAGTTTTGAATCGATTCAGCAAATAAATGCAACGCGATCCGATCAAAAAACCGTCGAATCATATGTCCGCCGATTCGATCTTTGAAAGAATCGAATCGAATCAAGGCATCCTTTTGTAGCACTACTTAACGCCGTTTCAGTTACTTTGTACTCTACAGTGTACTGGATCCTAAGCCCTTTTCCTATTACATATACTTTTTCTCCCAAGCAGGGGGAAGCACTATGGAATACCCTCTGCTTGACCAAAACTTGATCAAATCTGCTTCAAGATGGATGACCACCTTTTCTATCGAAATTTGGTTGCGTTTTAATTTCAATATCCTCACGTATCATTATTGGAAGCAATCGGTGTTCTTCAGTGCGATTTCAGTATTTATCCAAATCTTATGTAATGGCGGGGGCCAACTTCACTATATTCGTTTAGTGCATAATTTGCAACGCGATGGTGTTTGCTATCAGTATGTTCTTTAACGCGATTTTAATTCCATTTCTTGTTTGTTCCATTTAAGAGAATCTACATCTTATGTGGCATCCCTGATGATGGACACTGACTTACCCTCTTTGGTGGCTTAAACTATGTTAAGCATCTAATACATTTAACATACTATCAGCGTTGGGAAAAATGGGTGTCATTGATATGTGAAGTGTATAGCACAACTTCATAGCGTGCAGAAGTGTTCCAAGTCCCTATTTTATTGGGTTCAAAGGTGAGTGGTTCCATCCAATGAGACGGTGGCCAGACGGAAGATAATGAGTGACTATCTATTTGACTTTAATTGCTTGTTGTCTACGATGATAAACTTGTAGACGTAAATAAATCTTTACCAATGTGCAACTAGCTGTGTTCCGCCGTCTTACTCGAGCAAACATATCCCAACTTCCGAAGAAGCTTTTAAATTTTTGAAGTGATAAATCATTTTTAGGGGTCCATACCCAAAAAAAATGAACTCTATTACTAAGACTCTGCTGTCCGCCTGTCCGTCTGCCACCAGGCTGTATCTCATAAACTGTGAATGCTAGAGTTGAAATTTTCACAGGTGACTTATTTCTGTATCCGTTATAATAAAAAACTGAATTAAATAATTATTTAAGGGTCATACAAGAAGTGACATTTTTTTGTTCGATAATTATAAAGATCTTTTTATATAACGGCACTGAACCCGAGTCAAACTTGTACTTGGCCCGTTGTCATTGTTATCTTTGGTCAGTTTTAATTAATTGCATAATGACATATATAAATACATATTACAATGGTTTATTGGTTATTTACAGTATTTCGTCAGGTACTTTTTAGGTTAAACGACCAATCGGAGCCATTGGGCAAATAACGACGTTCATTATCATCCGAAGGGTTAATGGCTATGGAGTCGCATTACCCTCCATCACCCCAATAAGTTAGAGGCGCCTTTTTAATGATTTTTATGAACGCAGCTCACACAGAGTGAATGGATCTAATCGTAAGTGTCTTAACAGGATCTGTCCCATGAATCATATTGAACATTTCGATTGTTGGACTAATTTGTGTGCTGTCGGGTCAGCGAATGGGCTAAGTAAGACTAGCACATTTCCTTAAAGAGATTTTTTTGCATACTTATTTTAGCGCGTCAGTGAAATGTTATGAAATTATTTTTTTACGATGCGCGCGCACATCGCTAAGATAACCCGACACCCTGAAGAAAATTGTTGTCAACTTTTAGTATCTCAGAATACTTACTAAATGAGTTATAACAAAATTTTCAAAATATTATTTTTTTTTCTATTGTTAGTGTATTTTTTCCTACAAATGTGGAATAAGGCAAAAGAGAAAAATTATAAGAGGACATCTTATTACGCCAAAGAATAATAAATTCTAAGGCGTGTATACACAGATTATTTTTCGGACCTGAACTTGGAAGGCCGTGGAAGCTGGAAGGAATAGACCTTTATCGGATTGCTATGTATATAGGTTTGGGGTCGAAGTGGGATGCGACCTCCCATTCTCGCGCAGATGGGAAAGTGGTAGCCCGATATGAGAAAGTTTATAACAGCAAATTTATGTATTATTATCACAACGGGGTCCCTCGTCCCCCGACTATGACACTCGCGCACGGTAGCAAAAATAGCCTCGGTACTGACGTGAATGAACGGCTCATGGAGAGGGTCGTGACTGTTTGCCACGTAGCCCGTATGAGGAGGACGAACGTGTTTCTACTTCTATCACTTTGCTCTCCAATCATTTTGACTACAATATGAGCACGGACAGAAAGTCATAGACTACTTACAATCAGCGGCGTCTTGTTGATCCGGTGGCAAATATTTGTCAACGTATTTATCGGCGGTGCTGAGCGCGCGGTCCAGAGCGGTTGCAGTGACCGCGGTCATGCGCGAGTCCAGCACAGCAGTCCCTAGCTGCTTCACGGAGTCCGCCCGCCGCAGCACGTACTGGCGTGTTTCGGAGTACATCTATAGTCAAAGAGTTCTATATTCTATATGGCACTACATTACAATCTTATTAATAATATGATGAATGTTAACTAAGGACGAAATTTTTGATTTTCTTTTTTATGTTCTTTAATGCTTTTTCGTTTATTATGTGTTTTTGTGTAATTTTACTTCGTCAATGAATGAAGCAATTTATTCTATTCTAGTTTTAAAATATTTAGGGTCAGTTTCACAGTTTCCCATTAAATTCTCTGATAGCCTATTAGGAACTTAAGTGCCAAAGGAACCATATACAATATGTAACTGTTGTTCCCGACGAGGGTATAATCAGAATCGATATCTAGTTTATTACTTCTGTTCAATAAAAAAATCTAAATAAATGCAAATTCACTACAACATTATACATAATAAAAGTTGTTTTACCCCTGCTATTCCGCGTGGTGCTATTTTTTGAGACTACAAACACTGGCCCTCGCGTTGGTGTCGCCTGCAGCAGGTCGGCTCATGAACTGGTCACGAGGTCCTATCAGCTGATTGTTTTTTACGTGACAAACAAATTATTGACTGCGAAAATGCTGTTCAACATTCCCGTCTCTCTAATTGTACACATTTCACAACGACGAATAATGTTTCGAGCGTACGTGATCTAGCACCGAGTTTGATAGCATGGGCTTTGACAGTCAACAATATTATGTGTTCATTGTGGGCATTTAAAACCCGTTTCTTACGAAAGAACACTCTTCGTTCCTCTTCATACGCGGGAGGTTCATCTCGGGAGGTCGTGGCTAAGCTAACGCTGGAACGCTATCACCGTCCGCAATGCCAGGTTCTTTGAAACAGCGTGCAGGGCCTCGTTAACCATGCGCGCTTCTGCATTCTTGCAGTCGAATCTTCCGAGACATCCGCGATCGTTGTTAATACTATAAAGGTACTGCACACACGGCAAGGTAGACTGCAGCGATTGATCACTTCACTTCATAATTCTAGTGCGGTATATTATGTTCAGTGCAGTGCGGCGCAGTTGTAGTTCTAGAGTAGTTTAGTTAAAATTGCCGCGTCGCGTCACCCCGCTGCGTCAGTTCCGCCTAGTGTACCGAAATAAACAATACTTTTCAAACGGATACCGCGTCGCCTGGTTAAGAAACACGTGCAATGTACTACGCGAAGATATTAAATATTTTTTGCCAATATTTGATTTTAATTGATAATTTGCCAGTATTTGATTTTATCGAACTTTGATTTCCAGTTATGATACGCATACGCATACACATATAATATATGTATACGTGCCTGAGAGGAACAACCGGGTTTTTTTGTTACATATTGTATATTTGTTACACAGGTTCCAGCTCGAACTAATTAACATAGAGCATTTATGTGGTAAAACACTGACTGATTTATGTGGTTCATACCACATAAATCAGTCACAGAAATGGTAATTTCCGAAACCTCAAAAATCACAGGCAGTATGCAATTATCAAGTGGAATTTATAGTGGGATCTAGGCTTTTGTAGAGTAGAATCATTTTGGTTTGAATAATTTTTCAACTCTACCGATTAGGACACTTTTTTTTGTGTACGACCCAAGGAGCAATTGGAATCTTCTGGCGGCTACCATCGCCCATAGACATCCTCATTATTGTCATGCAATTTCAAAGAAACATTTGGTTGCAATGCAGTAATATCTAAACACGTATTCAATAGGTCTGAGAATCGATTACTATTTACTTTTCACACCCCTAAGTGACTTCGCCCATGTAACTACGGTCCAACACGTGTGAAAGTGCGGGGCGGTGCTAGTACTTTTATAAATGTAAGAAATTGTATATATTTGAGATTTTTATTACAGAAATACATGCAATCGTTTTTTATTATCGAAATAGGTTATCTATTTCCTGACCCGGGCGGGATTCGAACCCGCGACCTCTGGCGCAACATCACGATTATCCGAGCTGTGGTAACACTGCATCAGCCGGTCGTCATTCATTCAATAATACTCACAGCTTGAGGTGGTAAGTATATCGAAGGAACGTTCTTCTCCACGATGTCCAAAGACTTGCACAGGAACCGGTCGAACTGGTGGATGGGTGCTTCTAGAAGTTGGACGGCTGGTAGCGCGAGCTGCACGCCCGTCGCCAAAGACTTCTCGCCCAGGGTCAGGTACCAGCGTATGAGAGGATTTGATTCCTATGTTGCAGAAATGGTTTAATTTCCATACACGTACTTAGAAATTGCAGATTTTAATAAAGATATTCTGGAATTATTGATTTCCTAAAATTAGTACTTATTTACTACGATATTTATTACCTGTGCCCATAAACATTGGCACAATTGTTATTCTATGTTGTACGCGAGGCTAATGGAAACAAACTTCACGAGACAGGACAGAATAGCTGTGAACATAATAAATTAAGTTCTGGCTAATTTGCTGCTACACAGCATGTTCCCGGATTGGATTGATTGATCAAGCTAAACCTAAGCGTACTTGCTTACAAACAGGTTATATGATCTAATCGCATTCGCTAAGAAATGTTTTTTTCTACTATAATTTTTCAACGGGCTATTGAACGTGTTGTTGGGTGTTTCCCTGTCCGACAGAATTCGAAACGACGCTATAAGGCAGATAAGTAAAGTCACGCGACGAATAAGCTCACTGAAGTGGCAATCGGCTGGTCACACACTCAGCATAACAGATGGCAGACGGGCCAGCAAGGTCCTGGAGTGGAGGGTGCGTTTAGGAAAACGAAGTGTTGGTCGACCGTTCGCCAGGTGGGAAGACGATCTCCGTGCAGTAGCCGGTCCGGGTTGGATGCGAGTAGCAGGAGATCGGTCGTTTGGGCGTTGTTCGTCCAGCAGTGGACCGATAAGGGCTGATAAAGATGATGATGATGACGATAATTTTTCTATTTCCTTCTCTACTTAACATTAAAAGTACTTGGTAACGTGCTGCTGCTTAAACAGACCGACCGGGAGGGGTCGGTCTGTTTATATTAATATGTCTCTTGGAGTACCGCCTGGCGCTCACAACATATCCCAAAGCATAATAATCTCCGGAGCATTGTACGAGAAACGCCTTAAAAGTATCCTTGGTCATTGTCGATGGGAATTATTAGCTGGCTCCCAGGCTAATTCTACAAGGCACAATTATTACAAGCGATTGAAGAGTCAAATAAACTTACTCGGATTGTTGAATAGATTCTTTCCGTGACTTCGATACCGGACTCGACGATCGGTATAGTGGCAACCCTGTGCAAAACCTCCAGCCTCGGCATCACAGGTTTTTGTATTTTTGTCACTGGAATTAAAAAAATAATGTATTTATTTTTAAATAATAAAGATTTCGATTACTCAGCCTAACATGAATAATATGTCGAATGGATTACGATATTCGATTGCACAGGTTGCCGATTAATCATCAGACCCATTGTAGGGAAGGAAGAAAGGCGGGCAACGCATCTGCATAACAATAACGCGGAACTCTATGGGCGTTTTTAGTCGTCAAAAGGCTAATATTTCTCATTCGCTTCCCGGTACTATAGGAAAAGGCAAATTAGGAACTGTCTAGGGTCCACAAAGCGGTTATAGAAGTCCGGGCCCCCAGAAGTGTATTGCCTAGGGCCCCTGACAGAGAATCCGACTCTGGTTAGAGAAAATTAACATGAAACATTTGGGCGTTGTTCGACATATAAAGAAAAACAAAAACAATCCCAAGCATTAACGGGGAGCCTCGTCCCCTCTGTCTAATGTCTGTCTGTCTGTAAAGGATTGTTAATTTATTCGGACATACGCAATACAATATGCTTATGGTAGTCGACATATTTTTATTAAACAATCACACTAAGTACTAAGTTAGTTCCGTTATCGTCAAGACAAGATCTGAGGATGAAACCCACTCAAATTCTCCAATCTTAAGTAATCTTGACGCTGGCCTCGCTGACCTGTAGATAAAAGGAAGTTTCCTTGAAGAAGGTAGATTAGGAGTTGAGAAAAATCCACTAATTTATAATTTTTAAGTTCATCTTAATGTTTTTAAATAATATTCATTGGAACTAAAGTAAATATTAGGAAGAAATATATTATGGAAATTGCAGCTGTTATTGTTGACACAGACATTAAATTTATTTATCGTAAAAACGTACGTTAGCGGCTTGAAAAAGGGAAAATTACTTATCTGCATAACCTCTAATTATTAGGTTAAAGGTCGGTTAAGCACGGCATCTAATCACGTAACGTATACGCGTATCTATATGATACTCTTCTACCTGCAGATGCTTCATTTTATGATTTACACGGCGACATTATCTGTAGTCGTGAAGCCCATCCCCCTGTGCCCATTTACCCCC